>JARFJB010001344.1:2280000-2285000 GCA_036346205.1 Vesta saturnalis
GAGGGAGAGGAGAGGAGAGGAGAGGAGGGAGAGGGAGAGAGGAGAGGAGAGGAGATGGAGATGGAGATGGAGATGGAGATGGAGATGGAGATGGAGATGGAGATGGAGATGGAGATGGAGATGGAGATGGAGATGGAGATGGAGATGGAGATGGAGATGGAGATGGGATGGATGGAGGATGGAGATGGAGATGGAGATGGAGATGGAGATGGAGATGGAGATGGAGATGGAGATGGAGGGAGGATGGAGGTGGAGTGGAGGTGGAGGTGGAGGTGGAGTGGAGATGGAGGATGGAGGATGGGGATGGGATGGAGATGGAATGGAGATGGAGATGGAGATGGAGATGGAGATGGAGATGGAGATGGAGATGGAGAGGGATGGAGATGGAGATGGAGATGGAGATGGAGATGGAGATGGAGATGGAGATGGAGATGGAGATGGAGATGGAGATGGAGATGGAGATGGAGATGGAGATGGAGATGGAGATGGAGATGGGAGATGGAGATGGGATGGGAGATGGAGATGGAGATGGAGATGGAGATGGAGATGGAGATGGAGATGGAGATGGAGATGGAGATGGAGATGGAGGATGGAGATGGAGATGGAGGATGGGAGGGATGGGATGGAGATGGGAGATGGAGATGGAGATGGAGATGGAGATGGAGATGGAGATGGAGATGGAGATGGAGATGGAGATGGAGATGGAGATGGAGATGGAGATGGAGATGGAGATGGAGATGGAGATGGAGATGGAGATGGAGATGGAGATGGAGATGGAGATGGAGATGGAGATGGAGATGGAGATGGAGATGGAGATGGAGATGGAGATGGAGATGGAGATGGAGATGGAGATGGAGATGGAGATGGAGATGGAGATGGAGATGGAGATGGAGATGGAGATGGAGATGGAGATGGAGATGGAGATGGAGATGGAGATGGAGATGGAGATGGAGATGGAGATGGAGATGGAGATGGAGATGGAGATGGAGATGGAGATGGAGATGGAGATGGAGATGGAGATGGAGATGGAGATGGAGATGGAGATGGAGATGGAGATGGAGATGGAGATGGAGATGGAGATGGAGATGGAGATGGAGATGGAGATGGAGATGGAGATGGAGATGGAGATGGAGATGGAGATGGAGATGGAGATGGAGATGGAGATGGAGATGGAGATGGAGATGGAGATGGAGATGGAGATGGAGATGGAGATGGAGATGGAGATGGAGATGGAGATGGAGATGGAGATGGAGATGGAGATGGAGATGGAGATGGAGATGTAGATGAAGATGGAGATGGAGATGGAGATGGAGAGGGAGAGGGAGAGTGTCTGTGTGTCTGTGTGTCCGCTTGTCTGCGTGTCCTTGTGTGTGGTGTTCGCGGGTCCGCATGTCCTCATGTTCGCGTGTCCCCGCGTCCGTACTACGGTGAGTCCGTGCGTCGGTTTCCCCGTATATCTGCCTAGAATGTTCTCTGCAGGTGGTACAACGGATGGCCAGATTGGGCGACGAGTCAATGCTAGAAGGAAAGTGATTGGAGGTATATGTGCGACATTGAACATGAAGGCATGGTCGTAGCTGCAAAACGAGCAATCTGTAATAGCCTTCTTGTCTTGTCAGTACTGTTTTGAAGTGATACATGGTTATGTCAAAAAATGTACGAAAGCAAAGAAAATTCCGTGGGCATGACATTCTTGAGAAGCGCATGCGGTAAGGCGAGAAGGGATGAATAATGAATGTATCACGATGGAGTGTGGCGAAGAAAGGGCGATGATTCATAGCTATTAGAGTATGAAACTACGATGGTTTGGTCACATCGAAAGAATGAACAACACAAGGTTGTCAAAGCTATAATATGTGGGTGAAGTTAGATGTAAGGCGGGGCCTGGTAATCCGCGTAAAACTTGGCTAAGTGCAGTAGAGTGTATGATAAATGAAAGGAAGGCTTTTAAAAATAAGACGGAGTCTCAGGCGTAATCTATGAATCTTGCTGCAGCTAAGTAGGTATCAAGAATAGGAAAGCATGGAGAAAGGTTGCAAACGAAAAATAAACAAAAGAGAGGGATTTTTTGTTATGTTAGGTTATGTTATATTAATTTTTGATGGGGTGATAAGTAAGTCCTTAAAGGTACTTTATAAGTACTTTTGTAAAGTACATTTTGTTAATATTTAGAATACTCTAAATATAGCATTCGGAAAATATGGTAAAAAAAGGCTGTTTATCTATTAATATTTTACATACCTGTTGAAATATGTCCACCGTTTGTCATAAAATGTAAAGTATTTTGTACAAAGCACTAACTGCATTATATAGATATCAAATTCAAAAGTACATTACTTTTATAATGCCAAGATTGACAAAAACAAAGTACTAATTTCCACTTATACACTTTTCAAATTATTAAATTCATTAAGTACAAGTAAGGAATAAGATTATTATTACGAAACCTTTGCCAAACTGACCAACGCCTCCTTACAACGGATCATGATTATTGTGTTTGAAAATGAAGCTAAATCTGCCCCTCTTACCCCTCACCCCCCGATTTCGCCATCACCAGATATCAATAATGTCTTAATTGAAGGTAATAGATGACCGTAACAACGGCCACCATGGTAGCCATTGAAAATTTAATTAAAAAAACTAATTGTTTTCGAAAAAGTGCAATTAACAAAATTATTATTTTGTTCGATGACTAAAATTAAAAATGCATTTTTGCATAGTTTGTATATATAAGTTTGAAAAAACAATTTAAAACTGAAACGTTTGTTTTCAAATTTCAATTAATTTTACTTGGTATTTGAAGAGGTCTTCACATATGGAATGGAATTACATATGTAAAATAAACAGTGTTGTATTTGAAACAGACAAAATACAGCTATCATCGTCAGCGGTCGACCGCTGATAGTTAGCCATTGAAACGCGTTCGGTGTTTTGTGTATTTTTATGTGGTACGCGGGTATATTTTCTCTGTTACAGGTCCTGACACAGAGCTAGTGTTCCAGATTTTTCAAGTTGTGTTTGAAAATATCGTATTTCTATGCCATTTTTAACAAAATTGATAGTCAGCCATTTTTTTGTTTAAAAATCGGAATTTCACAAAATAAGAAAGATATGAATATCAATACAAAAAAACGCTTATTTCTACTAATCTGACGTACTTTATATAATATCCAATCAATGTTTTGGGTATTTCCAATAAAAATCAATAGTTATTATTCAACAGTTTCTCAGGATTTAAAAATGCGCTGTTTAAAACTTAATTTCAAATATTAAAGTGAAATTCCTTGTTAATAGTCCGTCAATATCTCTGAATGCTACCCTAATATACACTACTTTTAGTAATTGTTTTTTAACACTTTATGTACAAGTAATTTCCTTATTTACACTACAGAAATTTAATATCTGCAAACAGTATTGCAGATACAGGAAAAAACAGTTCGCATTAATAATTTAATTGGTAGAGTGCTCGTCGCACCTACTTCCTATATCGCACCACATACTATCAACAGATGCCTAGTTTTATTTTCAAATAAGAATCTATTGTTCCTAGGAAACGCGGAAAGGTTTTTAAGATTAAAGTTTCAAACGCAAGTGTAGAGTTTTTATTTTTCATTTTATAAAGCAGCGTCTAAAGGAAAAAGGGTTCAGATGCATTAATTTTTATATGTTGTATTGCTCTTAGGATATTGTCGTTCTATTCTTTTCCAAGTATACTAGGCTATAAATTACATACAAATGTAGTATAAAATCTGCACTTACTCTGTTTCTCATTCCTATAATTATATTTAATACAAGTTCAACATTGTGACGTGTAGCATAGCATGTTTGCTGTTTATGCCAACAAATCTTTTTATTACTAATGCAGTTCCGTCCAAGTAGCGCAGATACGAAAATTAACTATACATTTAACTTGAAGTTTCAATTTCGAAGTGTTTTTGTAGTAAGTAGGTAACTGTAGATTCATGTCTACCAATGAACATTTAAAACTGGTATTTTTATTGATAGAATTATTGAAATGTCTCTTACAACGTACGTAACGCAATGCATTCTGATGAAACTCTAAGTGGTTGTGCACGAAACAAGTTTTCGTTGGCTACTCAATTAGGAACCATGCCTTTTACCAGATGCTAAATAATATGCGCATTAGTTATGAATAATTAAGACATAATGTACACAAGTTTACTGTCATATTGATATTTACGACTGATTATGACTAAAATTTAAATATAGGCAAAATATTTTTTTCCTACAGGGTCACTGTTAAAGACGGAACCAAAGCTCTAGTGTTTAAACGGTTCAAAACTCAAAATTTCCGAATTTAAACTAAATGTGTTTGCGCATATTTTTGTACAAAAATTTGTTTTTAATTAAAACATTTTAAGGCTAGCCGCCATCAAGATTTTTTTATTAATAGCAACATTATATCATGTGATATACCGTTTGTAAGGGTTTAACACCCTGATTAACAAAAATGTATCACACGTGGGGTTTAAACGCAATAGAAAGGATATTACAAACGTTTCCTAATAGGAAGCGCAGGAGACCGTGGATGTGATACAAGACGTCAATATACAACTTTGTGTCTAGAATTATGTATGTTTATATAAACGTTAACCATTGTATTGAAGCAATATAACTATTTAATGTAAATCCTATATTCATGTATTTTACATTAAAAAAAAAATTATAAACAAAATAAATTTATAATTAAAATAAACATACCTAACTGTTTAACGGAAATAATGTATCACACAAGGAGTCTAAACACAACAAAGAGGACATTACTTACTTACTTACTTAACCATCACGCCATTCCCTTGCGGGGTAGGCAAAACAATCCCAGCCTCTTATTTATTTTTCATTCACAATCTTTCTCCATGCTTCCCTATCTCTGCATACCTCCCTAGCTTCCGCAAGATTCACACATAGTCTCTGACATGCCCTTTTGTTTTTAAAACTCCTTATCTTTCTTTCCTTTATCATAGATTCTACTACATTCA
>JARFJB010001344.1:2290000-2342500 GCA_036346205.1 Vesta saturnalis
CACGCACGCACACACGCACGCACACATGCACGAACACACGCACACACACTCGCCCGCACACAATCACTCCCGCGCCCACGCACGCGCGCACACGCGCACGCACACACGCACGCACACACAGACACACACACACACACACACACCACGCACACACACACACACACATACAAACACACACACACACACGCACACCCACACGCACACACACACACACGCACACACACACACACGCAGACACACACAGACACGCGCACACAGACACGCACGCACACACGCACACACGCACGCACACACGCACACATGCACGCACACACGCACACACACTCGCACGCACACACTCACGCCCGCGCGCACGCACGCGCGCACACGCGCTCGCACACACGCACGCACACACGCACACACGCACGCACACACGCACGCACACACGTACACATGCACGCACACACGCACACACACTCGCACGCACTCACTCACGCCCGCGCGCACTCACGCGCGCACACGCGCACGCACGCACGCACCCACGCACACAAACACACGCACACACAACATACACACACACACACACACACACACACACACACACACACACACAGTTTGTTTTAGTGAATATTTAAAAGACAACAGCGAACTAGGGTTATCTTGATGGAGATGTGCACGATAAAACAGAGTGGAATATACTTGTGATTGCAGATATCTTTCACCTAGTATTTAAGTTGTGATGATAACGGAATACTCTTTAGTATCGATTAGCGTTTCGAGATGGACGGTCATCCCTATTCTGCAATAGTAGCGGGATGATCTGGTTGTGGGAAATCGTATTTCATCGTTGATTTTCTTTTAAAAAAATTATCTGGTTTTACGGCGAATGGCAACCATTATTCAAAGTCTCTCAGTGGATTTTCAGAAAGGATTACTTGATATGGAAGGGTTTGATGGTAAAAAACCGGCCTTAATAATAATTGATGATCTAATGCGTGAGACTATCGGTTCGGTGGTTGATATTTTTACAAAGGGTTGTCATTTTAGAAATCTAAGCGTGTGTTTCTTAACGCAAAACATATTTCGTCAAGGAGGTGAACAGCGAGACGTCTCTCTCAACGCTCATTACATAATCTTGTTTAAGAATCCATGTGACAGGGCACAGATACAGCATTTAGCAAGGCAGATTTCACCTGACAACCCTAAATTTTTAGAGGCTGCGTACCAAGATGCTACTTCTAATCCGCACGGATATTTATTGTTCGATTTAAACAGAATACACCGGATGTGCTACGCTATAGAACAAACATATTCGGGCCTCAAGGTATCTTCCAGTATGTATAGCGAAAAAAGGGTTTAAGCCTCACAGTCATAAAGAGTACATCATATATGATAGTTGACGATTTATTCCAAAACACCGATATCCTGCACGCATTAGCTAGATTAAGTAAAGGTCAGCGTGACGCTTTATTGAAATGTCTGGATAGTAAGCAGGTGGAATGCATTTGCGAGTGTGCACATAACATTTTAAAAGGTCGTGTACCTATGTCAGCTGATCAGAAGCAGCGACTCTCTCAACATAAGCACATTTTAAGGCGGCTGGCACAGAGAGGTGAATTTATAAAAAAGAAGAAACAGTTTCTCGTACAGAAGGGTGGCGCTCTTGTTAGGACCATTACTTGGCGGAATTCTGGGTAATTTGTTTCAATAGCTATGGACCACAATCTGAAGAAGATGATTATTCTACCTATGGATCTTATACTGCGTCTGCAAGCACCAGATGTCACGCAAAACAACATATTAACGCAGTTGGGTAATGACATGGATAAAGTATTAAAAACCAAAATGACCGATCATGTAGTACGGTCAGGTTCTTCATTCTCAGGCCACTCCCATCAACCAAAAATTTTAATTTGCTTGTGGTTCCATCTATGACGGTAAATTTGAACTTGTATTATAATAAGGAGGCCTAATGCTAACTTATAAGGCAGACATAGGGCTTCGCAACTTTTTTCGGGTCTTAGTCCCTGGTCACTTCACACCCTGTCTGGTTGGAAATAGTATTCTAATAAGGGGCCCTAATGTTAACTTATAAGACAAATATAGGAACTTGTATTAGGTCTGTGCCCTCCTGTTGTGGCCCTCTTGTTGCGAAATCTAAATTTCTGTAGCCATCTAGTTGTGTATGGACGAATGAATTTTTTCTGTAATAAAGGTGGCACCACCTAGCGTTATATTTCTAGAGCTAATTAGGGTTTCGTTTGTGCCACCATCTAGTGATATATTTTTACACTACCGAATGTTTTCTGTAATGGAGACGGCGTCACCTAGCGGTACATTTCTATTACTAATTAGGGTTG
This sequence comes from Vesta saturnalis, assembly GCA_036346205.1. NCBI lineage: Eukaryota > Metazoa > Arthropoda > Insecta > Coleoptera > Lampyridae > Vesta > Vesta saturnalis. The sequence continues at coordinate 2,292,340 of JARFJB010001344.1, forward strand.
TCTGTGGGGCCGTCTAGTGGTGTAAAGACTAATGAATGTTTTCTGTAATAGAGGTTGATCGTATTCGTCTCTTTCTCAAACATACAAATCAATTAATCAAATCAAATTAATCAAATCAATTAAGCAGATCAACCCCAAACAATTCACGTTCGATCAAATCAAACAATTAGATCAATCTCAATCAATCAACCAAATCAATCTCAATCAATCACATCATAACTTACAGCCGGCGAAAACTAGCTTACAGCTCAAAAATACTGATTGGACTAACTTACACTTTGCTAAACCCAACCAACCACATTTTCGCATTAACTGCAGCATTGTTAGTGCAGGTTCAAGCACCGTTTGGAAAACAGGTTTATTAACAAAAATTGAAGAAAAGCTTAGCGTTAGAAAATATATTATTAATGTAAACAACAATACATCATTTAGTTAATCACATCCTGTATCGGTCTTCTTCTTCTTCTTGAACCGTGATTCGTCGCTATCATCACCATGGTTTTGAGACTCTTCCTTCTCCTCTACCTCATCGCTCTTCTTCCTCTTCTGTGAATCATCACCATCACCTTGGATGTCAGATACATTCAACTCATCCACGTCATCGGTTCTATCGTCATCTTGAACGGTTATGTTGTAATAGTTTATTAACAAGTCAGTAAAATCTCTAATGTCCGCTGATGTTGGCTTACAAGCAGGAGTTGGGGTAACAGCACGCATAAGTATCGAATATTTGTTTTACAAAAGAGAGCACTAAGATGTATGTCTCAAATTAATCGTTACACATCCTGCAAAGGTTTATTTGTAAATAATCAGATATTAACTATGCCTTGTTTGTATATTCTAGAAATCCTGAAATTTGTAAAGAAAAACTTGAATGCTTATCAACTTCAAAATACGTATCACAATTATAATACTAGACATGGTACCAATTTAACTTATGAGAATCATAATTTAGAATTATTTAAATGTAACCCATAATACATGGGATCCGTTTTATATAACAAAGTCCCATTACATATAAGAAATTTACCCTATAACTGCTTTGTCAAAATTGTAAAAAAGTTCAAAATGTTTCCATTCAGTTCAGGAATTTGAAGAATCAATTATAATTGACAGGTTTTGACGTATCCTATATCTGTACAGATCACTTGGACAAATAAGGATATTATTATTATTATTTTTTTTTTTTTACGAGGTGGGAAAATCCTTTATGGACACCACCATATTGTGGTAGTGTGGGATTCTCCTTTATTAGGCATACCCACTAAAAACCCTTCCTCAGTGTATCAGCTACTAAGGCTATTAGCGCATATACGTATACAATTAGTATATTTATTGTATTGAAATCTTATACAAAGTAAAATTACTGTACATGTATCTTAATCACAAGTGATTTAATTAATTATAGAGTCTTATATATGTCTGTGGCTTTCAAAAAATGTATAGTGTTGGTTACTTGGTCTAATTCTAGTAAATTATTTCTTAGATTTTCTTGTATGTGATGTTGCTGTCTTTGTACATGGTAGACGGAGCAGTCAAGAATAACATGTGATACAGTTAACCTGATATTGCATGTGGTGCATACAGGATTATCTTCACCTTTCAACAAATGTTCGTGAGTTAATGCTGTATGACCAAGACGTAGTCGATGTAGTTTGGTGAGATCATTTCTTGGCATATCAACACATAACTGAGGCGTACGAACATCTGGTTTTATAAATGATAGGTGAGTATTAAGATTCTGCCATTTTTCTTGCCAACTCAATAATATTTTTTCTTTCAGGTTAATTTTATCTAAGAGGTTTTGTTGTTGGATAATTGGCACCTCATCCATCCATGAAGGTATGTTACGTGAGACTTCAGGTGGAACAGGAGGCATGAGTTCATGTTCAATAACCTGCAGGTATTCCATAAAACGTATACAAGCTGGACGGGTGATCGTCCTTCTATTAGCATACGTATTTATATTTGGGAATAGTAAACGGTTGTTTGGATGTAATGGTTTTGATCTAACATTAATCATGTAATTCGCCATTAAAAGTTTACGCCGGATATCAAGTGGCGGTAGAGCAGCTTCACAGTAAAGACCTTGAACTGGGCTAGTTGGGAAGGCACCAAGAGAGTATCTAATTCCAATATTGTGGATTCGATCTAAAGTCATTAAAACGCTTTTTCTGGCTGATCCGTATACTATACTACCATAATCTATAATCGAAAGTACCATTGCCTGATATATCCTTAATAATATTTTTGGTTCTGCACCCCATGTGGTATGTGCAAGAATTTTGATTAAATTCAGTGATTTGTCACATTTTCTTTTAATTTCTGTTATATTATTATTATTATTATATTATATTATACTATATTATTATTATTATTATTATTATTATTATTATTATTATTATTATTATTATTACAAAACGCAAATAAGGATATTATGGTGTTGGTGTACAAGGCCTTGTTTGAATCGGTATTAAGGTATGGAATAAGAAATTGGGGATGTATTGAACCATCTCATATTGGTAATATCAATAAGTTACAGAATAAGTTATTACAAATGATAAGTCATAAAATGAACAAAAATAAACTTTTAGAAGTAGCAAATACTTTGACACCACAAGCCTTATATAAGTATTATAATATCATTGATCACTATGAAAACGATAAATATAAGCAGATTGTAAGTCATCAATATGAAACAAGATTTCAAAAATACATAGTTCCTAAATGTTATAATAAGTATGGTGAAAGAACATTAAAATGTACAATTCCAAAACTGTTCAATGAAATTAATCTCATAGAAAATGTTGAAACAAACATGTATCTATAAAAAAATTTAAAGAATATTTAAGAAATGATAATTAAAGTCATAGATTATTATACAATAATACATTAACACAAACAAACAGTATTAGATAAAATTGTAAATATAAAATAAGATTGCACAAACCATCGAAGCGCCATTTATACACATCTACTATTTAAATGTTACAAATATTTATGTATATGCTCTAATCCGGAACCTACAGCAAGTCTTTGGACTTAGTAGGACCGATCACTGTATGTGTAGATTAAATAAATAAATAAATAAATTATTATTATTATTATTATTATTATTATTATTATTAATACATTATAATAATGTTCACTCGATGACGGTTACACTTTAAAGAGCGAAACCCGCGGGAAACCAGAATGCTGTTAGCATTGAGTCTTGTGCGCTGGCGCGCTCGTCAATGTTCGGGTGGAACCGGCTATCTTCGGAGAAGTTTAGAGGAGGGGTCGCCGAAACAGCCTTCGCAGCCATTTTAGGAGAGAATACCTCAGTCAAAAAAGGAGTTTAGATTTATAAACAAGCCCCTAGGAAAGATATTAGAGCGTGGTTAGGTCATTACCCGCGCGCCAGAATTCACCTAACCACACTCTGTTTATGAGCCAGCATCAGCGGACATTAGAGATTTTGCTGACTTGTTAATAAAGCATTACAACATAACCGTTCAAAACGATGATGGAAACGATGACGTGGATAAGCTGAATGTATCTCACATCCAAGGTGATGGTGATGATTCACAGAAGAGGAAGAAGAGTGATGAGGTGGAGGAGAAACACGAGTCTCAAAACCATGATGATGATAGCGACGAATCACGGTTCAAGAAGAAGAAGACCGATAAAGGATGTGATTAAAAAAATGATGTCTTGTTTATAACAATAATATATTTTCAATCGCTAAGCTTTCCTTCAATTTTTGTTGATAAACTTGTTTTTGCTAACGGTGCTTGAACCTGTACTAACAATGCTGCAGTTAATGTGAAAGGACGGTTAGATGGGTAACTACCATAAGTGTGAGATGGGGTTTCTTTTGCACTCTGTGAGTTCAATCATACTGCTATTTTTTGAATTCAGAGCTGATTTTGTATGATTAAGTTAAATCAGTTTGGTATTTTTAAATTGTCGTTAATTGTCGTTGGTTGGTTTTAACAAAGTGTAATGTAGTCCAATCAGTGTTTTTGAGCTGTAAGCTAGTTTTCGCAGGCTGTAAGCTATGATATGATTGATTGAGACTGATTTGGTTGCTTGATTGATTGTTTGATCTGATTGCTGATTTGATCGAACGTGATTTGTTTGGGATTGATCTGCTTAATTGATTTGATCAATTTGATTTGATTAATTGATTTGTATGTTTGAGAAAGAGACTACAGATATGGGGGAGAGGCGAACACGATCAACCTCTATTACAGAAAACATTCATTAGTCTTTACACCACTAGCTGGCACCACAAAAAACCATAATTAGTCCTAGATATATACCGCTAGGCGACGCCGCCTCTATTACAGAAAACATTCGCTAGTTTAAAAATATATCACTAGATGGTGCCATAAACAAACAACCCTGATTAGTCCTAGAAATATAACGCTAGATGGTGCCACCTTTATTACAGAAAATATTCATTATTTCACAGGCCCTAACATAAGTTCCTATGTTTGTCTTACAAGTGAGTAATAGGCCCCTTATTAGAATACAAGTTCAAATTTCTCGCAATAAGTAATCAGAATGTAAACACTTGAATACAAATCCAACTTCAATTTTCCCTCTAAGGGGCAGGGGCTAAGAGCCGAAGGCAAGTTTCGAAGCCATATGTCTGTCTTATAAGTTAGCATTAAGCCTACTTATGATCATAATACAAGTTCAAATTTCCCCTCATAGATGGCGCCACAAATATATTAAAATTGTTGGTCTAGGGGAGAGGGCCTGAAGTAAGTTGCTAAGCCCAACATCAGTCTTACAAGTTAGCATTATACCCCCGTATTATAATACAAATTCATATTTCTAGCCATAACCTGCAGGGACTTAAATACAAATACCAATTCAAATTTTCCGCCAGTGGGGCTTCGACAAGGGGCAATGTCCCGAGAGCAAGTTGCGCCTACACCCTACACCTGTCCTACAAGTTAGCATTAGGCCCTTTATTATAATACAAATTCAAATTTTCCGCCAACGGTACCATGGCAATACACGAAGGCCCACGAACAAGTTGCGATCACGACAACGGACGAAGACCCGAGAACAAGTTGCGACGCCCTACACTTGTTTTATAATTTCGGTTATGTTCGGGGAGGGTTGGTGTGGGTTGCGCCGAAAGCCTCGCGTGGCGAAATTTTACCTATATGAGACATGCAAATAACGGTTTCTCGAAACGTCAAGTACTTGCAGCGATCAGCAAACAGATTGAGGTGATTGGTCACGTGTACTAGGATTTATTTAATCAGGAAAAGTTTCTCATTAGTGGTGTTTAGTTAAAGGCTAAATTTGTACGACCTTTAGTCTAATGGCAGCGCACGGTTCAAGTCACAAGACGCGAATTATGGACGCTAGTTTGCTGGTGAGACGTATGCGAGTCAATCCCACCATTCTAATTGCGCGTGCTAAAGCCTTAGAAACAACTGCAGTAAAACACTCTGTTACAAGGACCGAAGTAAAAGTATACCTGTAGGCGTACAGCGAAAATCATTGGATAATGTCAGTTACCTAAACGATGCATCGTAGGGTTTACCGCAAATAAAGCCTTGAGAGGGACAATGTATAAAGTCCTTGCCCTTATCCGTCTGTATACTTTGAGGTATCTTTTCGCATCTTTGAAAAATAACCGAAAATACGTCGATTATAGAACATGTAGTTTTTCAGCTTCAGAGCTCGTGTCCACGCCATCTTGCTAAATACATCGTTAACCGTCAGTATATAATTATACCCGTCATTATATTTACTTAGATTTCTCATATCGCAAAGACCCCGCCTGGCAAAATTAAAAAAAATGTTACCCACAATGTACCTGTTTGGAGTGAATTTCTCACTACAGGTTTATGTATAGTGTACGCTACTTGTTTCTGTAGCCGCGCTCTAATATCTTCCCTAGGGACCTGTTTATAAATTTTGGCAGGAGTATTTCTGCTAAGGCTGAGCTTGTATGTGAAATAGGCTCATGTGATGGTATGACCCCATTATCGGTAAAATCAGAAAATTTAAAAATAGTACTCTAATAAGCGGTCAGCATGCATACTTAACCTGATTATAAAATCTAAAGCCGTTTTTTTTGACAGAGGTATTTCTGATCAGACAGAACTTTTACGTATGTAAAATAATATAGAGGCGAAATCTAGCTTAAAGAAGAAAACACAGGCAATTCGCTGCATACACCACAATATTAAATAACCTGCTTGCGCAAATATATATTTGGTTTTGGCTGTTGACGGTTTACACGAAGAGTTTGATAGACGTTTTATTCTAAGTTAGTTAGTAATTTAATTTAATTATAACAGCTTCCCAATTGCATTGCATTTCTATATCTAATCTAGCCTGTGGTAGCTAAAGACCCCCACATATACATGCACGGTGTTTATTATTATTGTTTACGTCCAATTGTGAAATCGTACATTCACTTTTGTATAACAACAAGTTAATTAACTGATTACCCAATACCCATTAACTGTTTTATTATCATTACATAGAATTTAACAGCGTATTTAAAATCAATTGTATATATTATATTTATCTTGATTAGCTTTTTTAATATCAAAAATAATCCAATCGTTTATTAGCTTTAAAATATAGACCAAACTACGATCCCCACGTGGGAATATAAAAAAATGGCTGCCTAGGTGTCCCAGGGCCACAAAAATCCAAAATAGCAAAATTTTAAAATGTTTGTAAACACATTAATTAACACAATGTCGACGGCTGATTGCTACTTTCCAATTAATATAAATGAAGTTGTATAACTGTTTAGTAATAATAAACACAGATTAAGAAGCCCGCGAACATATTCCCATCTTACAAGACTACGGTCCCTTATTAGAATACAACCCCCAATGCACAAATAAATTAGGTCACAATCTGTAAATGATTGATAAAAACAACCCTAATTAATAACAGATTAAACCTTTTTATTTTCAGAATACTGCATGCGCACGCATTTACCTACCCTCCAGGGGCTGAACTTTAAACAATTTCTTAATACAGGGTCCTAATTAGGGTGTAAATTCCATCAAGGGGTTGAAAAAGGCCTCCGAAAAGAAACCATAGGGGTGAAAAAATACGATCCCCACGTGAGCATATAATAAATGGTGGGTTTACCCCAAAAAATGCAAGATGGCGGATGGTGCCCCACTTCTATTTATTACAAATTATTTATCATACTTTTACTACTATCATTTCCTTATATTGGTCCAGCCCCAGTTCACACTCCAAACCTCTTTTTATAGCAGAAACACTTTCTTTTCTTCAACAAATAATCTCGGGTCACTGTTGCCTAACACTAAGACTACATTTAGGAAATTCAAAGTTATAAGGTCATAACTTTACTCTTGTTTATACAAGAGTAAACAACCCCGGCAAGTGTTTTTTCTCAGAATATTAAAGATGTGTCGTTTTTTCAATCCTCATTCTAATTTTTAAGTTGTATGAAAGTTGAATTTACTGTTAATCCAAAAGGAAAACTAAACAAATAGCACCATTTGTATCTTGAATAGTCTCTTATAAAATTCTCAATTTCAAATCTAATTTACTTTTTCTTGATTAAAGTTACATCGTTTTTCTTTCCAAATGTATATATTTTTTAGTAGATCCGTCAATTTGTTAGCTAGCTGTTACTTTATTGATTATTTTTTCTGTTTAAATTTTCGTACCGCTGTGAAGATGAACCTCTTGAATTATAAAAATAAATGCTGAGCTCTATTTTAAACTAATATTAGTATAAATCTTAGTATAATATCTTAGGTGTTACGCAGAAAACATTAGCTCAGCTTAGAATATAAAGACGAAATGATTTCACCGAGCTCTTAGGATCCCCTTAAGTTTGGTTTAGCTTAAAGGGTACAAATATTAAAATATTTTTGCATAATTTACCTTACATTTAAGATATTACAATAAAATAATAATTGCATCATCCTATTGAAAGATATTAAAGCTTTATTGGCTTCAAAAAAGGGATGAAAAAGTTTAGAAAGTAATTAAGAACGAGCTTTGCCATGAACTTTCGACGGATTTAAAAGATATGCCAAGTTCATAAAATATGCAAATTATTTCAGGCACTAACTATATTAGCTACATACAATTCAAAGATTCTTTTCTGCACAAAAGGGTTTGAGAAGCGTAAGATTATTTAAGCTTTAAATTAACAAAGAAGTTTAATTTTGCGTTTAATACACATAAAATTGTTTAACCAAAGTATAATTACATATTTAATTTATTCAAAAGTAAATACTAAATCTAATTTTAGTTTCGTAATAGTGTCTGTATTTCCATTAAACTAATTGAAATACTTAATTTAATATCTCGAAAATATTAGTGCAATTACATCTTGCAAATGTAAATCAATCAGACTAATCATGGAATACACAGGTGAATCTAGACCAAAGATATAAACCATCGATTGATTGAAAACCACAGAAATGACGATAGTTCAGAGAATAGTCAGAAAGATTCTCTTGCAGAGAGAAAGAAGTAAAAGTGTAATGTATAAGTGTAATCTATAATACACGATCATAGTATCTGTCGCCAGCGCATTACTTTCTTATGCTTCTACCCACATTGCGCTAGCAAACAGTACATGGAGTAGAGGGAGAAATATTTTTAATTTATTCATATTTTAGCTTATATGAAGTGTAGGAGCAAAGTCCTACACCTTCGTAATTTGGCGAAAATTGAAAAATCATAAGAGTATAAAGCAGCAAAGTTATATATTTATCAATATAAATTAACTAATTTTAACATTATTAAAGTCATGCACTTATGGTTTTAATATTTATCTCCGTAATGTTTATACAAAATATTGTACATTTTGTACAGAATTTTATAATTTTGTATTTAAGCTTGTTTTCATTTGGCTTGGAGCTGATTATATTTTGGGAGAAATACAATAGCGGAGAGGGGGGTTTATTAGGGTCATTTTTTGGTTTTTATTGAATTTTTCAAAAATAACTGCATATTTCAAAGATATAAAATACCTAGATATGGACCTAAAACACTTCTATGAATCATGTTCTATGCAATTTTTTCATATGACGAGTAATTTAGCGGCAAAAAAATTCCTAAGGTAGAATGTAAGTGTTCAATTTTTTTCAAAATCTGAATAACGATTAATTTTATAAGAAATTTTTAAACAAAATTTACATAACTTTTCTTTATAAAGTTTCTTAATATAACACAAGGTAGGGCTAAAAATTAATTAAATATGAATAATAATGGTTAAACTATATCATTGATACCTTACAGAAGCGGGCGGCTTTGGAATTTTTTTTAAGTTAACGTGTACAGCGCTCCTAAGCAAACCATTAAAACGAAATATATGCCAACTAACTTTAAAATATCGTGGCGGCAAAATATCGTCCAATGACGTTTAGTATGTACCGGGTGAGCAAACAAGAACGACTGTCGGCCATATCTTCAGATCGGATAATAATGTAGCTTTGGGGACACTTTAGAAACACCAGGAATTTATTTATAGAACTGTAGGTCCACCGCTAGAGGGCGTATTTGAATACCAAAATTTTAAAAATCCAAATTTTACAAAATTTGGGGCATTATAAATACGATAATCAGGTTCTACGGAAAATTCTGCGTACTTTTTATTAAACAAGTTTCAGTCTATATTTTTAAATAAAAGGTGGGGTAGAGGGGGCACCTAGTTATGAAAAAACGCCCGTAAGACCGGTTCTGCTTAATCGATCTTCGCAAACTTACTCGTGTTGAAAAGAGCTCTTTTCCATCTATGTAATTGTTATATAATAAACGCAATTTAATAAGTAACGTGCAGATTAGAGGGCGGTACTTATTTTTTTTAGAAATCTAGTTCTCTTTGGAAAATATTAAATGGAAGCATGTAGTTTTAACAATGGATTATGAAAGTAGACCAAATTAGCAACAAAATGGCAAAAACTCAATTAGACTGGTAAAATTTCGCTACATAAAAATTGAAGTATCAGTAAAACTTTTATGAAACAATATATATTAGCCAACAAATTTTGAAAATATGATATGTGCATCACAGATAATGAAAATTGATCATATTGACCATATTAGGTATATTTTAACACTCTTTAATTTATTATATTTATTATTTTGTTGCAGTTGTTAATTTATCCAGGTAATCATTTTCGATATCATAATTAGAAAGATATGATTCTTACAAATGATAACCCTAACCATACTCCACATCTTCTAGATCTCTTTCTTACATCAAACCCTCTTGTTTATAAAACTTCCGTTCTTTCGCCTTTAGGTCTTTCCGACCATTATCTAATAAAAATCATTTCTACTGTACCTAATTCCACTGTTGTTCGCAAAACCGATAGAACCTTGTGGTGTGTTAAGTCAGCTCGATGGAGTGATTTACGGGATTCCTTTGCAACCTTTCCATGGCGTGAATATTGTTTTAAGTCGTCCTCTTCTTCGGACATCGCTCTTTCAGTATCTGAAGTCATCCTCATGGGAATGGAGTTATACATTCCGAAAAAACAGTACCGTGTAGGTCATTCACGTTCCCAACCCTGGTTCAATACGGCTTGTTCTGATGCAATATCTTTAAAAAATAAATGTTACATTAAATGGAAATCTAATAAATCGGTTGACAGTCATGTAGAATACGTTGGTGCTAGAAATATCTGCAAAAGTGTCATCACTAAAACTAAAAAGTTGTTCGAACAACGAAAATGCAATGAACTAGCTACATCTCCTTTAGGCAGTCGTAAATTTTGGTCTTTAGCAAAAGCCATTAGTAAAAACTTTCGAACATCTTCATTCCCCCCCCCCCCGGACATCTATTGACGGATCGGTAGTTGCTGATTCTGTAGACAAAGCCAACGTTTTTGTGGATTTGTTTGCATCAAACTCGTGTCTCAATGATTCTGGAAAAGATGTGCCCCTAGTCAACTCTTTTTCATACGTTATGAAACCAATTCATTTTCGGTATAAGCTCTTGGAATCGATCATCAGTAGGGTTGATCTCAATAGTAAGGCGACTGGCCCAGACGGTATCTCAGCTATTGTCTTAAAGAAATGTTCCCCCGAACTAGTAGCAGTCCTATCTAAGCTCTATACGATCTCTATATCTTCTGGGGAATTCCCTTCATCATGGAAGTTAGCAAATGTTCAACCTATTCCCAAAAAAGGTGATAAGACCGATCCCTCAAATTACAGACCAATTGCCATCACTTCCATTTTGTTTAAAATCATGGAAAAAGCCATCAATCAGCAACTGCTCACGTTCCTTGAAACTAACAAACTCCTTAGTGACCACCAATATGGGTTTAGGCAAAGTCGTTCAACAGGCCATCTTCTTTCATATGTGACCAAGTTTGTTATAAGTGTTTACTTGCCAAACTCACCTCGTTTGGGTTAAATGATACGCTCATCAACTGGGTTTCTAGTTTCCTCGATAAAAGACGAATACGTGTCGTAGTTGATGGCTTTTTTTCAAAAGAAGTTAGCATTAACGCGGGCGTACCACAGGGATCCGTTATAGCGCCTACACTTTTTCTGCTGTACATAAACGACCTTATTTCTTCAACAACTAACCCCATCCATTGCTTTGCTGACGATAGCACTCTTCACTGTAGTGCATCTCAGTCTACTCATAGTGATAATCCACCTTCTATGTCAAATCAAGAAATTAAAGCTGAAATAGCAAATTCAATCAACAAAGACATTCAACGTATTCTCGAATGGGGAAGCAATAATCTAGTTAAATTTAATGCTAACAAAACTCAGTGTTACCTTATGTCCGCCAAAAAAGATCATTTCCTGTTGTAAGTATGAATGGCTCAGTTCTTAAGTTTTCAGACTCTATTACTCTGTTGGGTATGACTGTATCTTCAAATCTCTCATGGGTTGACCATCTTCTGTCAGCTACCAAAACAGCTGCTCGTAAAATAGGCTTTTTGTACAGATCTAAGCAGTACTTTACCTCTCGACAACTCCTTCTGCTGTATAAGGCCCAAATTCGGCCTCATCTGGAATATAATTCTCAGCTTTGGGTTAGTGCTCCCCAATATGCTCTCGATATCGTTGATCGTATTCAAAAGAGAGCGATTAGGCTTATAAATGACCCGTCCTTAACTTCTCACATACTGTCCCTTGAGCATAGAAGGATGGTTTCAGTTCTTTCTTTGTATTATCGTTATTACAACGGCTATTGTGCTGGTAAATTACATTCTTTGATACCATCTCCGTCTATCTTTGCGAGAAACACTCGGTTCGCTCATTCACATCATCAGTATGCAGTACAAATCTCCACTTGTCGTACCAAACGGGCGCAATCCACATTTTTCTACACGGCTTCTAAACTCTGGAATGATCTCCCTAGTTGCTGTTTTCCTCTCACTTATGATATGAGAAAATTTAAGGTAGCTGTTCGTAGGCATCTATTGGCAATTCATTATCCCTCTATCCATCCTCCTAAGTGTTCCTAAGTGCTTTAGCACGATAGGCCCTATTTAGCCAGTTCAGGTCCACAATAAAAAAAAAAAAAAAATGAAGAAGCTTTTGGACATGTTGGCTGTTTATTTCGAAAGCATGAGAAATGCAACTGTTGATTCCAGAGTTTATGTGCTGCAGTACCCAAATAGAAGACATCACAGGAACAGAGTATTTCTTTGAATCGCTCAATGTTTGCGTACTACAGGAAGTGCTCAACTTCCCGTGTATCGAAGACGTGGTAGAGGTAGAGCGGAGGAATATATAACAATTGTTTTGGCATAGATTTGGTAATAAATCAAACCACCGTTCGAAATATCTAAAGAGAACACAAATGACTACTTTTTTTATATAAATTTCTACCTACAAGTTTTATTAACTTTTATTAATATGTTGTGCGTGTGCAACCTTTAAAAACCAGTACCTGCCTATAATTTCCATATTTTTAATTTTTCAATTATATCTAAGTATGCCATAATTAGTTTGTGATAAAATGTTTAGTTTACTGAGTATTTAATGTAGTCTGACATTTTTTGTCCAGCTATAGTAATAAAACATCAAATAAGTTCAGTTCAGTAATTACTTAAAAAAAACACTCACAAAATAAAAGGTTACGTTTACTTGTATCATAAATAACTATTACCAAAATTGTATTATTGGTATCAAATAATAAAAATATAAAATAATGAGAGGCCAGGCGAAAAACTTTCGTAAAAGCATCACACAAGTTAAAGCACTTGAAGACTTTTTTCGCTTGTTAACAACGAAATATTTTTATTTTAGATTGCACCCATATCACATAGTCCTACATAAAAGTTTAAATGCTGGAGATTTCAATAACAGACTGGATTATTGTAACTGGCTAATAAATATGATAGGAGAAATTCCTGAAATACTTTACATATTATGTGGTCAGATGAAGCATCATTTCGGAGTGATGGTAGTGTAAATCGTCATAACATGCACTACTGGTCATAAACAAATCGCCACTGGATGCGAGAGCCGTTGGTCTGTGCACGAGTAGTGTGGCATTCTAGGTAGACAAATAATTGGAGCATATCTTTTTAATGAAAGTTTTAATGAGGAAAGATATTTTAGCAAACGAATTGCCACTTCTTTTAGAAGACGTACGACATGTCCAGCACATTACTCTGGGGATGTTCGGAGTTTTTTAAATCAAAGATCCTGACAGATGGATAGGACGTGGAAGTTTATTTCACTGGCCAACCAGATCCCCAGACCTGACGTGTTTAGATGTTTATCTGTGGGATCAACTAAAAGAACTTGTATTTGCCAACAGACCCACAACAAGGGCTGACATGATCGCAAGCATACGAAATGCAATACAAATACAAACCATTTAACCGCCAGAAATTGAAACTTCTGTCTTATCCACCCGCCAGAGACTGGAATATTGTATTGAAAATGATGGACGACAGTTTGAACATCTGGGGCGACACTAATCACATACTTAGAGTTGTTTGTTGAAATTTTTTTAAATTGTTGATGGTTAGATTGGTTAAATTGTTTTTAGATTTGTTTGCTAATATATATTGTTTGATAAAAAATATCGAATAGCAAGTTTTACTGATACTTCAATTTTTATGTAGCGAAATTTACCTATACCTACCCTTTTTTGTTTAGTTTTGGTGTCGCAGTCAACTGAAAATAATAAGAGGCATTTTTCTTTACATTTGCAATAAAATTATTTTTAATTGTAGGTACGCCGAACGAAAAGTTAAGAAAGATTACCTATTAGATAATGCCCTCTAGTGGGGACGGTAACATTAGTATGACAACATTTTTAACTATTGCGGATAGACCAATGTAAGGCCTTTCTAACAAGACTAAAAATGTTGATTTCCGTTAAGGTTAAACCGCCTAACTGAAGTTTTAAGATATCTAGGGATAGAAAAAATGGTATCGACATGCGGTGTTCCTATTTTGCTGCTAATTTGGTCTACTTGCATAATCCATTGTTAGAACTGCAGGCTTCCATTTAATATTTTCTAAAAAAAAAAAATAAATACCGCCCTCTAATTTGCACGTTACTTATTAAGTTGCGTAGAGTATATAACACTTACATTGGTGGAAAAGAGCTCTTTTCAAGAAGAGTAAGTTTGCGAAGATCGAGTAAGCAGAAACGGACTTACAGCCGTTTTTTCATAACTAGGTTCCTACTCTCCCCCACCCCTTATTTGAAAAGATAGACTAAAACTTGTTTAATAAAAAGCACGCAGAATTTTCCGTAGAACTTGATTATCGTATTTAATCATTTTTAACCTAGCCGTCAAATCTGCTACCTTTCCTGATTACTGGAAATTAGCGCGGATTTGTCCAGTATTCAAATCTGGTGATTCCATAATGATCTGTAATTATAGACCGATTAGCATAATTTCTAATTTTGCAAAAATATTGAAAATTATGCTATATACACGCATCTACCGTAAAGTGTGTCAGTACATTTCTTTTGCCCAGCATGGCTTCATAGAACATCGCTCAACTGTGACCAACCTTGCTTCTTTTACCCAGTTTGTTTCTCAAGCCTTGGACAATCATCAACAAGTAGACGTGCTTTACACGGATTTTGCCAAGGTTTTTGACAAAATTGACCATGCAATCGTTATTAGTAAGTTAGATAGCTTTGGATTTTCCGATTCTCTAAAAAATTTGTTTAAATCCTATCTAACGGACAGATACTCATATGTACAATGTAATAATTTTAAATCGGATACTTCACTAATTACGTCGGGAGTCCCCACAGGGATCTAACTTAGGTCCTCGTTTGTTTTTGTTATTTATTAACGATCTGCCTCAATTGTTGTCCTGCAATGTTTTGATGTACGATGATGATTTAAAAATGTATTGTGTTATTAATTCTATGAATGATTGCGATATACTTCAAATGCAAATCGTTGAACTATATAAATGGTGTATTAGTAATGAATTACGACTTAACATGGGTAAATGCAAAGTAGTTACCTATTCCAAAAACTCCGACCTATACATTATCCATATAAATGTAACTCAGTTTTATTTAACCCTTCAGGTCGCTGTGGTCAGTATAGTAACCACGCCAATAAGGACTAGGTTTTACATTTTTAGAATTGCAATATCAACGGATTATGATACCTACGAACCAAAACAACAGTTTCATGCACGTATCCGGAGACTATAATACTCTACGTCTTCTATTTAATGCGATCTTAGCGTCAAGTGGTCAGTTAACTAACCAAAGCGCGCCAAATACGTGGATTTCGTTACAAAAATTGGCGCGTAAAATTTGTTGTGAACTTATTCTGGAAGTTTATGACTGTAGGAATGCATACGTATTGTATTAGTATTCTCCAAATATCGGAGCACACTACATGTCCATTTTACCGGTCATTTGTTATTAGTGTCTGTGTATAAAATATATACGTTTATAAGTTTTCAAATTTCTGAAAGGTAAGTCATTATATATGTTTTTGCTAAAAAAGCTGTATTAGAAAAATACACCTTACTTATACGTTTCTATTTGTCTAGTAGTATGTACTAAAGGAATGTCATGCTAAATTTTTATTTCTTTTTTGCGCGTACATAATATTCGTGGTTATAGATATAGAAATGACCACAAAAACGCCTGTTTCTCAATCGTTAATATTTTTTTGCTCCTAGCTTACTAATACTTATGTTTTGGTTTATTATATATGAGTTTAAAACTTATTGCACGTGCATAAACTAAACAGTGTTTATATGTAAATCACCCAGAGGTGTCGCGTATGGGGGTTGTATTGCAGGTGTATGTGCCATGAACTCGTATAACTCCAAAATCTAGTTACTTTTTTTTATATGTAATATTGAATGCACTTAGATGGTTATGCTATTTTTATAGGTATATGCTTAACACCATCTGATTTTCTTCTTCTTTATTGTTTAACCTTTATTTTTTCTGAAACTAAATAATATTGGCAAACAGAAATAATCAGAACGTAACACTGTATAAGGTTACTTCCTCTTTCAGAAAATGTCTACAAAACAGAACTATTCCATGCTCGTAAATATACAAACTTTATCTTCAGATGATGCTTATGATGTTCTAAATGGTATTTCAGAAGATCACGCTATAGATTCTGAGTACGATGGGGACAGTGACGTTGAAGATGGAATAATAATCGAGCGCCAAACATTTTCGAGTAACACGCCAATAAAGGTAACTAGGTATTCGTCACCATGCAGCCCAATGGTATGTTTAGGCGCACCATCTACTTCAGGCAGCAAACAAAGCACAACCCAACCTATTACTTATGCTGAGTATGAAGAAGATAGGGACGATTCTGTGGCGGATCCTACATACCAGGGAAATGACAACAAAGTTCCAACTCAAACACAGATGTATTCAGACGATTCCTCAGAAAATGAAGAAGTTCACAAGAATAAATCCGATAACAATTATTGCTTTTCAAAGTCACTGGCCACTGGTACCCACTTTATAAATTCTCACTTTGACTTGCCATTCGGGCCTCGTTTGCAAGTGAATGATCTAGGCAATCCTCTCGAGATGTTACTATTCTTTCTAGATGACACAATATTAGATAAAATAGTTATGGAATTCAACAGATATGCCACTCAGATCGGTGCAGAACTGAATCTAACTATTTCCGAACTAAAGAGTTTTCTTGGGGTATTAATCATTATGGGATTTCATGAATTACCATCAATGAAGCTTTATTGGTCGTCTAATAAATGATTTAACGTTCAGAGAATTGCTGATATATTTACACAAAAAAGATTCCTAAAAATTCTAAGATGCCTACATCTAAATGACAACCACAAGATGCCTGCTAGGGGAGATCTGGATTTCGACAGGTTATATAAGCTAAGGCCACTCATCGATCACTTAAATGATACGTTTTCTGACCTCTTTTTGCCATCAAGAAATATGGCTGTAGACGAAAGTATGGTGAAATTTAAGGGTCGGTCAGGACTCTGGCCGACTCTAAAACCGGATATATGCGGATATTTAGAGTCTACGAAGGAAAAGCACAAGATTCACAGGAAGGAACTTTAGGCGAAAGAACAGTTTTAGATTTGATACAGAAGTACTACAACAATGACTACTGCGTCTATTTTGACAATTTCTTTTCTACCTTCAATTTACTTACAAAGTTGCTGGATAAAAACACTTACTCGTGTGGAACATTTAAGGAAAACAGAAAGCACTACCCTAGACATTTGTTGAAAAAGGATAAAAATATGAAGATTTGGAGATATCGACTCTGCTGTGAGTGAAAATATTTCTGTGTAAATGGAAGGACAGAGGAAAAATAAGTGTGATAACAGTAAGCTCTATGCATGATCCAAATATCATAACATGTGCACAACGAACCAATAAAAAAGGCACAAAAGAAACAATAGCTTGTCCACTGCCCATTGCAGACTATAATCAACATATGGGTGGTGTGGACAGGTTTGACCAAACTATGGCATACTACAACATATCGAGGAAAAGTCGTCGTTGCTGGGTTAGAATATTTTATTTTTTAATTGATTCTGCGATAGTAAATAGTTACATTTGTTATAAAGAACTAACTAGCGTCGAGAAAAAAGCCCATTTCCCATCTTCTCTTCAGAAGTTTGTTAGCGGGTAAGCTTCTAACAGATATAAGTTTCCGGAAGAAAATGAAAAAACCCTCTGGTCGGTCGATTTCAATGGACAATACCACCAGACTGACAAATATTGGTATTCATATGCCTATAAAAGGAACCATAAGGCCATGCACGATGCAGCACTCGAGCAAAAGCAGTAAGATCAGTGATTACCTGCAGAAAATGTAATGTAGCTCTTTGCTTAAACTGCTTCGCACCATTTCACGAAGATTAAGAAATTATTATGTTTTAGTGTATCGTATTAAAAGTCAGTATTTGTATAAAATAAATCTTGTTTTTCTTCTTGCATATTGTTATAAAAGTGGTTAATTTATTAACCACTGCTCAAGTTATTTTTCCTTAGTTCTAAAGGTACGGTGGTTAATACACTAACCACCCCCTATCAATCTTACTAAATCTGTGAGATTTTTTTAACCATTTTTTTGGATCATTAGCATGCACTTAGATCACATTTAACATGTTACAGACAGAAAATTGTGAAAAAAACGTTCTGCGCCTTAAAGGGTTAATTATAGTTCTGTGGTAAAATATATTGGGGTTACTTTTGATCGCAAGCTCTCTTTTAGCGATGATGGTTCTTCTATATGTAGTTCTTGGATTTTTAATTCGTAATTGTCGCTCATTTACTAGCACGAAGGCATTGAAATCTTTGTATACAGCTCTCGTTCGTTCGAAGCTGGAGTATGGGGCGTTAATTTGGTATCCCTGTTATGAAAATCAAAAAGCATCATTAGAAACAGTACAAAGAAAGTTTCTCAAATATTTATCGTACAAAGTTGATGGAGCCTATCCGGAAATTGGTATTGAACAAAACACCTTACTGGAAAAATATGATGTAGCGTCATTAGAAAAGAAAAGGGTGGTCAGCAACATTACATTCTTGAACAAACTTTTACACGGAAAAATTGATTGCCCGTATCTATTACCTTCTTTTCAGTTTCATGTTCCACGTTTCTCTTCTCGATCTTTAGCTACACTTCACTGTCCTACGGCAAATACTAATCTTCTAATTAAGTCTCCTATATTTGTTACGTGTAAAAACTTATTTCAGAGGTTTGTAATATTAATCAATGCACTATGACTGAAATCAAAAACGTATCTGGCTAGTTATAAGATTAAGATCACTGATAGAATTCTTATTAGTTAGCATAGTAGTCAAATTGCGCATTCCAGTGGTGATTTAATTTAGTTTTAAATTTAAACATTTAGAAACATGTAATAAGTAAAGTATATTATTTTATTTTAAAAGCGTTATTCCTGTTGTATTTTCTCTTTTTCTCGCTTCTGCTGTATTGTCCTGTAATTGGATCAATCGATCTGTTGGGTATTAAATTCTTAAATTCTTTATTATTATAATGCCCTTTAATTAGGTAAATTTTGGCTTTTTAAAATTTTGGTATCCAATCACGCCCTCTAGTGGTAGACCTACAATTATATATATATATATATATATATATATATATATATATATATATATATATATATATATATTCCAGGTGTTTCTCGAGACGACTTTTTTTTCTCAAAGCTGTGTTATAATCCGATCTGAAGATATGACCGACGGCCGTTCTTGTTTGCTTACCCGGTACATTCTGTACATTACTTCTTTATTGTCACTGTTGACGTCTCGTATAGTTTGATTTCGTTCGTTTTCACTTGCATTTCAATTGTATTTATAAAAAATTGTCTTGTTTAAGACTGAGATTGTTAGTTTCGTTTGATAAAAACGCTATGTAATCTTTTTTAAACTATTTTGTTCAAACTTAACATCAAAATCATTTACATTTTATATGTTTTTAGATTTAATGAAGAAGAAAACTGGGCATTCAGAAGCAAGAGAGATTATAAAAAATGTATTGGAATATTGAGGAATTCAGTTAATTTCTTTAGAATAAATAAGTAGTGATTGTTTATACATTAATAGTTTTGTTATTCTCGTTCAAAATTACTAGCTGAAATGTAAATTCGATTTCTTGTTTTGGTAACTCGGCTTTAATGATTAGTGATACTGTACTTATATTCATACTTATGTATTGTTTTGTTCTGTTTTTAACAATTAGGATCTGAATTTATTATTATATTATTATTATTGCAGCCCATAAGGATTTAACCAGAATATACTCAGTGTAATTAAAATTATTTCATTTCTTTTAATTTTTTAATCTAGATGTTTGACATAGATTATTGTTTTTGTTTTTACAATGTTGCATATCTTCGTAATTAACTTTTTTATTATATAATTTATAATTATAGAAGAGGTTGCATAATTATTCTAAAAAAATTTTATTAGAATTATTTCATTTCTTTTAACTTCTATGTTGTAGGTTGGAAGGTCGTGTGGTGTTCCACACTAGCTATATATTGGTTGTTTTGCGTACATGTTTGGGATTTTTAATTTATGTACAACTTTGAGCCTCCTTTTGTGCGGTTTTCATTGTGAAACTGTAATTCAATTAGATAGTCGTGTTGTTAAAGTTCTTAAAGTTTGAACGATGTTTGTGTAGCTACATTTAATGACGTGAAAATATATTATAAATGTAGGTACAAATAATTGAAGGGGTGAGTGGATAAAGGAGTTTTTTTAAATTGATGTTTTTGTGTGAAACCATTAATTTTATTATCTTTATCATTCCGTATGTGTTTGGGAAATTAGAATCTACCAGAAACCATTTGGCGAAATTCGTAAAACGTCATGTACAGCTGAAATACTACTTTGTTAATGGATAAAGGTGTCAAGATAACATAGCACCTTATCCACTGAAATACAAGAGCAAGTTTAACTTAACCTTTGTAACATAACACCATTATAGAGGTTTGTTGTTTGAATCATGTGTTATGAACATTGCGTCGCTTAGTATTTTCGAGTAATTTTTAAAATAACAAATATGTTTGAATCAACAAATAAGTGCCTTTCTAGAGGTCAAGTGATGCTTATAATGGTGAGAGATAAAGAAAATCAGAACAAATCTATATAGGTAAGTTTGCATAACTAAACTATTATGTATTTTAGGGTTATTAATTTATAAATTATGTTTTTTATAAATACCTACAGTTTATCTTGAAATGTGCGTTATTACAAATAAAATTAAAAATAAATAAAATTTATTTCTAAATTCTTATTATAAAACAAACGTATAAGTGAAAAATTTAAGATACGTTAGTAGTGATTGAATTCATTCTAAATCTGTGATTATACCATCGATAGTGTTAGGGATACAATGACTTTAAATCTTTAAAAGTTGAAATGTTATTTGTTTACAGACAAAAGTATCTTGAATACAGACAACAATAGTAACATTTCAATGCTGAATCTGGAAACCGCATCGCAAACGTGTTCCGAAAACTAATCATCAGATACGCCAGATAAGGAAAGGTACCTGGAACATGATGCAATAGAAGGCGAGGATGAGGGTATTAAAGATTTTTCTGTTGGATCTAGTAGTGAATATGTTTTCAGTGAACATGATTCAGATGACAGTAGTAGTATTACTTCGAGGGCAGATATGATCCTTCCAAGTCCAAAAGCTGATGATACAATAGATTATACCAATAAGGAATCTGATAAAGCAACAAAATTTAATTTTGGGAAACTAGAAAAAGTAAAAAAGAAAATATTTGGGAATCAAGAAAAAACGGGTATGAAGAAGTAAGTCAATCCAAAGAGTGGAGGAGGAATAAAGCTGCAATTGCCAGGCAAAAGGGAGAATCTTACAGGGCCCAATCAGGAAAATTAGTGCTCGCAAAGCAACCTACACTTTCCATGCTTTGTCACGAAAGATGCTATTTGAAATGTGATACCAAATTCGATTTTAGTGCAAGAAAGGACATGTTTGATAAATATTATGCTATGAATGACACTGCTAAAAATGCATTATTGTTTAGGAGTATCACAGTCAAAGATGTAGCTCGTCACCGAGTGAATGTGAAACAACAACAATTTTTGTTTACGTACTCTGTTACATATAATAAACAAGCTTTTCGGGTCTGTAGGAAAGGAACTTTGTAAGTTCAGTCACAAAAAAATTGAGCTAACTCAAAGAAAATTAAAATCTGGGCAATCCGCCCCTACACCCAATACACGCGGCCGCCACGAAAATATGCCCCACAAAATCGCAGATGATGTTTTACAATGTATTGTCAACCACATAAAGATATTTCCAAATGAGCCTGCACATTATTCTTGACACAACAATCCCCACATAATGTACTTGTCGCCGTTGCTAAACCTAAGCAAGATATATAAACCTTATGTTGATGCTTGTGTAGAAAAGAAGCTACATCAGCGGTTTTTTGTAAAGAACTGCACGTACAATAATATATTTTCACGACAATTTAATTTGTCATTGAGTCATCCTAAGAGTGGCACATGCAGTACTTGTGATTCTGGACAAGGTTCTGAAGAACATACAGAACATTACAAAGCAGCATTCTAATGCCAAAAAAAGAATAGAGAGAGCGCTGGAACAACTACCGGAATCTGGTGTCTAAATGGATTTGCAGCAAATTATGTCTTTACCACATCTCACAACTTCAACTAGAACGTTAGAATACATACGATAATGACTTCCTGGCATAAATCATATTTCTTCACGTGGACAGAGAATGAATCAAGTGGAGGAAGTTCCGAAAAAGTAAGTTGTTTGTGAATTTACCAAGAAGTGATGCCACTAAAAACATTATCAACTTATTATTTGGTCAGACTCGTGTTCTGGCTAAAACCAAAATTTTAATATGACCCCGTTTTATCAATATATGTTAGCAAAGGGCTGGTTTAAAGTAATTGATCATAAATTCCCCGGAGTAGGCCATTAATATTTTGACTCAGATACACTCTTTGTTAGAATATAGAAAGTTTAGAGAAAGTATGAAAAAGTACAAATACCAGATATGTACAGAGATATTATTAAAAGCACAAGTGGTCAGAATTCCTTAGGCATAAACATGTCTAACCTTTTTAAAAAAGTTGTCAAAATACCAATGAAATTGCAATTAGTGAATAAAAAAAAAAACATCTTAGGTCAAAAGATCAATTGTAGCGATATGGTGAAGTGGATTAGGACAGAAGGGTATGGCAGTTATGTATACAAAATAACATTGGACAGAACAACAATACACACCTTTCTTAAAAGTAGAAACTGTGAAGCATAAAACATCTAGAGGCGCAACTGAAGTTTATTTGGCAAGAACAGTAGGGAAAACTGGAACTTTGTCTGGAGAGAAGCTTCACAATTTACGTGAGCAGATTTAGTTTGTGGATGACGAATACAAGTGGTTTTTATGAAGGCATTTGCAACGTCAATAATGATGGAAACAGTGCTTTCAAACGTAGAAAGACTAACCAAATAATTATGTACTTGCATTATGTAATTATAACTATAAATATTTGTTATGTTCTAATACTTATACTATGTAGTATATGTACACAAAATATATGTTCCTTTTCTTAAATTATCGATGTTCTGAAAATTTGATTAAATTACAATGGATGAAGGTGTTATGTACATTTGATAACAAAAAAAATTGATATTTACAAAATTATTGAGGATAAATACATAATCGTCTTGTAAAATCCTTATAAACTACTTTTGTAAGCCGCTTTCGCTTACGATAATTAAATGTTTATTTTAATTTGCCTCAGACTAGCTCAACCAGTTCTTGTACTTGCAAGAAGGGGATGGTTCGTTTTTGATTCTATTTGCGCCGTTCACTGTACACACTGTTTGATACTTATATATGGGTTTGATATTTATATAACCTAAATTTTTTTACAGCACTAAATATTTTAACCTAATTTATGGAACCTTAAAAAACTTTAAAAAAAATTGGAAACAAAATAAATTTACGTCGGGACGCCTGACCTGGGTGGGTTCCCGTCCTGGTCACTTGGCTCCCTGCTTACTGGATTCTTGGCCGTTTCTGTAAAAATAAGATTAATGCTACGATTAATACGCATTTCTGATACCGTGTAAACATGTGTTGGTACGAGACAATTTTTTTTGGATAATGCCAGTTTGGATTGCCACTTAAAATTGGAATTTGTGTCTGTATCTTGAGGTATGAATGGGTATCGTGTGAATTAACGATACGTTGGTATTAAAGAGCAGAAAAATATGTATGTATTTTGATTCGTATAAATGAATTCACAATGGGAATTGTTTCTAATTTGAGTTTCGTTCTGAATGTTATATTAAACAAATACGAATGTCGAGTTTGAACATTTCAGAGAGTTATTACGTATTTCTTAAAAATTTGAAGATGGCGTAGATGGACGGATATTATCTTGATTGGTTCCGTTTCATAATCATATTTTCTGCTGGGTAAAGTCATGTGGAATTTAAACCCTTCAGGAGTGGTTGGTTTTGATTTAATGAGTTGAAATTCGGTGACGTTTTCAAGATGGATGCGGTTGTGCATGAAAGGGCAAGATTAGACGGCATGTGCCATATTTTCCAACAAACTTTCAGTGGAAGTAACAGTTAGTCAAAAGTGATACCTTTTTCCTAACGGGGCCCATTTTTGAGGATAGAACACTAAAAAGTTTACAAATAAAATGATGTGTAGAGTTGGAAACTGTTATAAGATTTTTCCAAAAATTTAAATAAAGTGGTTAAACAGATTTAAGATAAACAGAAAACGTTGTGTTAAGAGAAGGTATTGAAGTATAAAATCCGTGTTATAGTAAGAGAACCATTCAAAGTGAGGCTTTGTAACTAAGGAAACGTTTTGGATATTGTAAATTGAAATTAAGATTGCGTTAAATAATTATTAACGCTGATGTCAATATAGGTGTGCCTGTTAACGATATAAAACCAAATAAGGTAATGCACTGGTAATACACTTTAAAATATAATATTGTAGTAGTATGTTTACAAAAAAAATATGTGTGTATGTCAATGAATATGACAAACAGTTGCACCTAAAAAAGAATTTATATAATAGAATTGGTTCTTGGAGATCTTTTAAGATAACTCGAGCATAACAACGAAGACAGTAAAACATTTCAAGAGTACAAACGTACGCTGTAAAACAAACATATTAAGCAAGGGTGAAGACCAATGAGGCGAAATAGTTTTACCTAAGGAAGGATTCTATCATGACCATTGCATTTAATTTCCACTCTAAGAATTGGAATATCAAATGTCAGAAGCTTTAACCTCTTTTTGTATGATTTTTTAAAACGTGGTGAAAAAAGTTGTGTGTATGTGTTTAAACGCGATTATCATAGGAAAAATATTAAAAAGAATATAAATTCAACTTCTCATGTAGTTTTTTGAAAAATGGGGTTGTGCCATAAATGGCACACTATACAGTAACATATTTACTGCTGTGTTATATCTGGTACCCTATGCAGTAAGAGAAGTAGGTAACAACATTTATTCACTCAGAATGACATAAGTACAATTTCTGTCCTTGTTTAAACATAAACAAATCTTAAACTTTATGCACATGATTAATGATTTCCCAGTACAGTCGGTAAACTAACATCTTTACCTGGTGTCCATATAAATTGGAAGATGATCAATTTCATAGAGTCTTATTTACTCTGAAGGAATGTCAGTTGCTCGAGTTTTAAATTGTTTCTCCCGAAACGTATTTTCCAGACACCGGCCAGGGCGTCCACGTTATCACGGGGTACTTGTAGATACTTTACATAAAGCTTCAATAACTGACAATTTGAAGGTCACGAACGCCAGTTGCTGATTTTCCACATTGCTTCTATATAAAATTCACCTGTTTATTCAACCAAAATCAAGTAAGTGGGAAAAAATTCTAAGGTACCTTTTTTTTAATCTTATAGATATTCTATAATATCTTAGCATAGACTCCAGTAGGTCCAATCCACCCATAAATCTGTTATAAAGCTTTACAGATTGTGGATCGGAAATTTTAATTCGACCTTTGTCTTTTTTTTGAAAATCTTTCAACTTCAACTATAGGTTGGCTTCCTACAAATGTTGACATCAAAGTGACAACGTTGTTATCAAACCATAATACAACGGACACATCTAACCGGTCAATTTTAGCTACTTCTCCACCATGTAACCACGTCCTTCAGTTTTTATTTCTTTCTCTTTTGGCATTTGCACATTCGTTACTCTGTCGATTCTTATAGTGCCCAAAGGCCGAATGTCTTCTTTTGCAAGGTATACTTGAAGTAACGAATTAAACCAATTATCGAAGCACAATTTGTAATTATGATTTCTAGGAATGGTTCTAGACACTCTCGATACAACATTGCTGCTTACTACTAAGTCTCGTGTGTTTGAAGCAGTTTTATTGCATTGTTGATCAGTAAACATTTCCTAGTCATGCGAGAATCCTTAAGACCCACTAAGAACAAAAGCTTTATGGCCCCACTTATACGGCTTCTTAGGAACCTATTGCATCAATGATGATCTTGCTTTTGTAGGAATGATCTGTTCGTCCACAGACAGGTATTCCTCTTTTGGCACCAAAAGCAAACGCTTTCTCAATTTTGTTAGAAGGGATGTATTTTTATGTAACTTATCATGCCTTGGTTCACCGACAGGTACAAAAGTATCATTGTCGTTAAAATAAAGGAACGGTTTTATTTCTTCCCTTCTATTGCAAGTCATAAACTCGACTGGGTGTCCCAAGAAAGGATTACAATAACTTCTTGTTGTAGGTGACTGAAAGTTCCACATAAACAGACTTGTATGCAAAAATTGTTGTAGTTTTCTTTCAGTTAAATTTAAAGGTTTATTATGTCGCATTTGGACTGAGTAGAGGTTTGACTATTCAACGATATGCTTTACTGCTTTGTTCGTAAAGAAAAAATAAAAAAATTGATAAGGTGACACAAGATCAATTATTTCTTGGGGTAGTGTTTCGTTTCCTAAAAATCGAAGATTATCTTCTACCCAATGCACATATGCCTTTTTCCACTGTGGTGGAGGTGCTTTTTTTTTGTTGTCTTTTGTCCGTGATGGGTTTTGTACTTTTTTTTTCTTTTGAGGAGGATCAATTGGCACATCCTCCTCACTATCGAGGTCGCTTTCGGATATTATT
This sequence comes from Vesta saturnalis, assembly GCA_036346205.1. Taxonomy (NCBI): domain Eukaryota; kingdom Metazoa; phylum Arthropoda; class Insecta; order Coleoptera; family Lampyridae; genus Vesta; species Vesta saturnalis. The sequence goes on from JARFJB010001344.1 coordinate 2,319,484, forward strand.
TCATCTGCAATCAAATCTCCCCTTTCGTACTCTGAGTCACTTTCAAAAGCAAGGGTCTCGTTACCTGTTTGCTCATCATCAGAAAAATCTCCTTCACTGACGTTTTTATCCGGTAGATCTACATAACGGCCATAAAATTTCCGATGGTCCATTTTTACGAAAATAAAAATATAACAGAACTCACGCAACCGTAAAATTATTTGCAGTTAGAATCTATGTGTAAAAATCAACATAAAAGTCAATTTATTTCTAAAAAAATAATAAAATGTATTTTTACTCTTTTTTTTTCATTACTGCATAGCGTGCCATATATGGGCATAATACCTTTACACATATTTTCCTTTATTGCATATTGTGCTATTTCTGGCACATAACTATTTTTATTGATATCTAATACATATTTAGTAAACACCTGATTTATTTTACCATATACCGCTTTTACAATGTTCAAGAACCTGTTATCTTAACAGATGTCATATAAGTAATCACCCACTTATGATTAAATGCTTCTAGGCCAGAGCTATAATTAGCTATGGAAAATAATGGATAACTATAAGATTCTATGCCACTTTGATCGTTGGTTCAATAACATTTGATTTGTATGGTTCAAAGTAAAATTTGGTACTTGAATTCCCACTTTGCATTAGCAAAACTATTGCATCATCTTGCAAAGTTAACGTTAAAATAAAATCAAAGTCAAAGTAAAAATAAGTGGTATAAGTAAAATTGAGTTGCCTGAAATGTAAATCTCAAATTTCAGTATGATACATTTAAAAACTCACCATATAAAAGTGGCACTCTAAATAAAAAATTTAAACAAAGCGAAAATGGCTCCTACTCAAACACGTAGTTCAAGCAATGAATGAAGGACGCTCAAAGTAACCCTGCGCAATGACCGAAAATGACTCAAAGCACGGAAATGTATGTGCAGAAGTGTAGATATAATTTATTAAAAACACTTTTTCATGCCAATAAGGTATGCAACTCACGCTATACGAAATGCACTTAAGTTGCCAATATGGATCTAATTTGAGACATACATAAAAAGGTTTGTTACAAACCACCACAATAATCCTTTAGTTTCAAAATTAGAGTGAATACCAGCCTAGAATGGAGTTTGAATGCTTATATTATTGAGCCACCTGTTCACACGTAGTGGACATGACAAATACATCATCAAAGTGTACTCAGAGGCTTCTAGATCGCGTCATAGTATCTAGTTGGCTGTAAGTTTCTACTTTATAAAATAGATAATTTTAGCTCTGTGCTTCAAAGATGTCGCGTTCTGTACATATAAATATGGTACGTCCCATTTATGGCACAGTGTGCGGTAAGGGGTTAAAATAATTACATTGCCAAAGAGGAAAAATACGTCTTTGGCTATGTAGTTGAAGCAGTTTTAAATTTTGGACTATTAACTCCTGTATATACTGAACCTAATGTTTAGAACTTTTAACACCCGCATACTTTCTGATAGGAGGTACATTAATTATTTCTCAAGGACAATCGATTATCACGGTTTCAATTTAGAAAAACTGACTATAGTTTTGGAAGAAATGGTGTCCATAATACATTTGTCAACTCCAAAAGCGAAGAAAATAGAAGACACCATAAGAAGTTACATTCCACCCCGGAATTTTTGTAGAAAATAGTACATTGGTAGAATTACAGAATTACATCCGGGAAAACATAACATTGATCGTATTGTGACCGTTTGTGCATAAAAAAATATGTATTATACCAATAGAAGACAATTTTATAGAAAAGACAAATGTTTAATGTTTATTTACTTATGAACTTTCAACGTTATTTCTTCTTAATATTATTCTATTTAACATGATTTGAATTTAAATTATTTAAGCATTTCAATACACTTTAAAATATAATATAATTGCAGTACTATGTTTAAAAAAAACATGTGTGAATGTCAATAAAATAAGTTCATATTACGAACACACACAGCTGAGAATCTTGTTACAAAAGGAGTTAAAATATTTAATTCGGCGATCTTTTGAGAAGGCAATTAGTGAGCAAATTGCACAATTAATACAAGCGTTAAAAGACGTAACTGAAAGCGGAACACTCAATTTAACGTCGCAAAGCTAAAGTCGTTTGATCGCATGTGTACACTTTCTCAAGGATTAACTGAAGGAATGCAACCCCGTTGATTAGGATCCTTCAACCCTAAGAATGACAAGGCAATTTATAAGTAAGAATAATTTCATCAATTCCACCACTACCTTTTTGTTGTGTGCTTAATTAAGACTTAGTAGAGAAAACTGAAGTAAAATAATGTTTGTGTGTATTTAATAGAATTCTTTACGTGCACAAAGGTATCGATGCCCAAAACTACGTGATGTACCGTAACCCCTATTAAGATAACCGGTGGTTCAGCCGTTTTGGAGACAACTTGAATGCGTGGGGGTGTGGTTTGTGTAGAAAAATAGTAACACTATAAATAGGAAACCACTTGGTTTGCTCTTATATAGCCCTCAAACTAGGAAAATGATCACGTCACAATAGAGACCATAACCACATTTAAAATAAAGTCGAAATAATACGGGCAAAAAAAGAAGTACTGGTTGTCCAACACAATTCTTTATTTCTTATAGAAACCCAAACCAAATAAAAGAGAAATCGCTATTCACTTAGGCCGAAACTTCTCAATTTACTGGTAGATCTAAAATACACCTTCCAATAATGATAACTAAATTATGATAATCATAATACATCCATTATAGCGATAATAAATCGTTGATAATAATAAGTAATCTCAATCCATATCAACAATAAACCGCTTACCTTTTAGTTCTTTAGGTACATAAAAAATATAAAGTATAATAAAAATGGAACAACTAAAAAACAGCACTGTGAGACGTCTAGCGGAGGTAACATTGAACCAGATGGCTTCAATAATAAAAAAACACAAATAAAGAAAGTAATTTTGCAAACTAAAGACTATTTTCCCGGAGCGCACTAAGTCAATTGTCGCTTTTATGGTAAGTGCAAGGTTTTTAAAGTAAATTTTATTTATTAATTTTATTTTATTTTACGTATTATATCCAAAGCGCTCGTCTTCATTGTACTTAACTTGGCATCCAACTAACCTTCGTAAAGCTTTGACGATGCTTAGTTATGTTTTAATAGGTACATTGGCAAAACACATGTTATGACGAGTAATTGCAGCGACGTGGAAAACTTGTATTAAACAAAAAAAAAATTGTGTTACTAGCTCGAACATCACTATCTAGATACCGGAGAAGTAGCCCCCCCCCCTAAATCCGTAAACATATTAGGTTACCTCGATGCGATGGGTTTGTTTAATAACAGCAGAGAGGTAACAAAGAAAGCCAACTTGGAAATAAATTACCATAGCTTCCTTAAAAATGAAAAATTCGAGAAATATGGACAAAAAGGTGCAATTGTGATGGCAAATGGAATGCAAGTACTTCCTATATTTGTTCCGTTCACTTTAAAGCTGATGATTATCAACGGGATTTAAAAGCAGAACTACTGAATTTTCCTCCGAAGAAGATTCTAAACTTAGACGGTCTATCTCCGTTATATTTTAGCCAACTTTATAGTTGCAATCACAAAACTTTGTTTCAAACCAATGTTTTGCGAAAATTCTGGTTCATTTTTAAGTAACACATTATTTTGTTGTTTGCAGCTGTGCCTACGCTTTCCTAGATAGTTCTTATAATGTTAATGAACCTACACCAGTGTTGGACCTACCAATAGAGAAAAAAGACTTGAGAGACGAGCAAATAAAAATTTAGTTAAAAACTTGCTTGAAGAAAAAGAAGAAACCATACATTTTGAAAATTATGTTAACCTTGAAACCGAAACGGTAGCGGACATTGATTTGAGTGTAAATATATATATATATATATATATATATATATATATATATATATATATATATATATATATATCATAAGATTTTAATCAAAAGTGACAAAAAACATATTGTTTAAAATAATATCAGAACTGCACAAAATTAATTACAACCTTATTGTGTATGTTTCGGACTGTTGCGGAGGCAATGTGTGGCACTGGAAGAAGCTTTCAGTGTCTATTGAAAAAACTCACATTTCACATCTTTATAACCGAAAATAACATTTATTTCTTTAAGTTTCTTAAAGTTAATTTGTAATTGGCTTCCTGATACAGGATTTCAATTAAAAAATGGCAAAGTAGTTAACAAAACTCTTTTAGTTGAGTTATTTACTACGATAAAAGATAATGAAGTTACTTCATGTCATAGATTAAAAACTGAACGTATCAAGTGTGAGAAAACCTCTCTGAGGCATTACAGTTATTTTGAGAACAAAACGCTAGCAAATGCACGGGGGAATTTATTTTCAAAATTAGTTATTGACATTATGAATTCGTATTCAACAAATGCTTCTGTTTCAACCAAAAACTCGTGTGTAATATAGAACAATAAAACCAGATATATTGGATGAGGTCCCTGATATAATTCAAAATATGCGATGTATAACAATAAGCACCCTACAAATATTTCAAAAGTGAATTCTAATATTTATTACTTCACTTAAAGCCATTAATGAGCAGAAATTGGAGCAGCAACAATACAGTGCCAAATATGTCCTCAACACATACACAGGTTAAATCAAGGTGTCCAGGCAAATTTCATCGGGAAACTCAGAACTAGAGGAGGTCTCCTTGATCACCTATCACCTCTAAATGCCATTTACCGGGCACGAATGATAATTGTTGAGAAAAAGTCCGGGAATTGTTCATCCAGTTCACAATCTCCTAAAAGGAAAATCGCACGCCATTCTGAAGAAGATGGAGTGATATATTTACCTGCCCGTAAATATAAAAAAGAATATCCTAAAATGGCAAAACTACACATATCAAACAAAACATTCCACCAGCAATTTACCTACCTGGTTATAAAGCTTCTCTTTTGGAGGTCCTGCAGAACCCTGTGCTCAGTGGCTTGAAAAAGCTAAATTCTTAGACAAATATTTCATTAAGTACAATGGAACGCCATTTTAATCGGGCAGAAATACAACAAAAAATTTGGTGAATAAATTAATTAAAAAGAATATTGATGTACCAGAATCTGTAATTAACTGTTTCGTATTACAAAGGACGTACATGCGAATAAAGTTTTTAAATTTCAAAGCTACCGGACCTAAAAAACCTATAAAAAGATCAGCGCAACCAGAAGAGAAAATAAGAAAGAAGTGCAGGAAACTGGTATAATATTTGAAATATAATACGATTAGAGCATTTTCATTTAACTATTTTTGATTAGAACTTTTAACATTTATTTTACTATAAACAAGTTACTAATATTCTAGAACACACACACACGCACGAACGCACGCACATACGCACCCCCGCACGCACGCACGCACGCACGCACAGACGCACAGACTCACAGACGCACAGACGCTCAGACGCACAGACGCACAGACGCACAGACGCACAGACGCACAGACGCACAGACGCACAGACGCACAGAAGCACAGACGCACAGGCGCACAGACGCACAGACGGACAGACGCACAGACGCACAGACGCACAGACTCACAGACGCACAGACGCACAGACGCACATACTAACAGACGCACAGAGGCACAGACGCACAGACGCACAGACGCACAGACGCACAGACGAACAGACGAACAGATGCACAGACGCACATACGCACAGACGAACAGACGCACAGCCGCACTGACGCACAGACAAACAGACGCGCGGACGCATGGACGCACGGACGCACGGACGCACGGACGCACGGACGCACACACACACACACACACACACACACACACACACACACACACACACACACACACACACACGGACACACACACACACACACACACACACACACACACACACACAACCACAACACACACACACACACACACACACACACACACACACACACACACACACACACACACACACACACACACAGACGGACAGACGCTCAGACGCACAGACGCACAAACGCATAGACGCACAGACGCACAGACGCACAGACGCACAGACGCACAGACGAACAGACGCACAGACGCACAGACGCACACACGCACAGACGCACAGACGCACAGTCGCACAGGCGCACAGACGCACAAACGCACAGGCGCACAGACCCACAGACCCACAGACGCACAGACGCACAGACGCACAGACGCACAGACGCACAGACGCACAGACGCGTAGACGCACAGACGCACAGACGCACATACGCACAGACGCACAGATGCACAGACGCACAGACGCACAGACGCACAGACGCACATACGCACAGGCGCACAGACGCACGGAAGCACAGACGCACGGTCGCACGGTCGCACGGACGCACGGACGCACGGACGCACGAACGCACGCACGCATGGACGCACGGGCACACGGATGCACGAACGCACGGACGCACGGACGCACAGACGCACGGACGCACGGACACACGGACACACGGCACACGGACACACGGACACACGGACACACGGACACACGGACACACGACACACGACACACACGACACACAGCACACACACACACAACACACACACACACACGACACACACACAACACACGACACACAACACACAGACCACACAGCACAACACAGACACAGACGCACACGCACAGACGCACGGACGACACACGACACACAGAACACACAGACACACACACACACACACACAGACACACACACACAGACCACAGACCACAGACGCACAGACGCACAGACACAGACACAGCGCACAGACACAGACACAGACGCACAGAGCACAGACGCACAGACGCACAGACGCACGAGCCAGCCACGCACACGCACAGACGCACAGACGCACAGACGCACAGACGCACAAGACGCACGACGCACGACGCACGACGCACAGACGCAACAGACGCACAGACGCACAGACGCACGGACACAGACACAGACGCACGACACGGACGCACGACGCACGGACGCACGACACAGACGCACACACGCACACGGACAACAGCACGGACACACGGACACACACAACGACCACGACGACACAGACACGGAACGACACGACGCACGACACGACACACAGCACACGACACAGGTACACGACGACGCACAGACGCACAGACCAGCACAGAGCACAGACGCACAGACACGACACAGACGCACAGACGCACAGACACAGACAGACACAGAGACACACGACGCACGACGCACAGACGCACAGACGACACGCACAGACACGCACAGGACGACACGGACAGCACACGCAGACGCACGGACGGACACGACACGACATGCACGACACGGACCAGACACGACGGACAGACACGACACACGCACGGACAGCACGGACACACAGACACAGACACACGCACACGGACACACGACGACACGACACGACACACAGACACACGACACAGGACACACAGACACAGACACACACAGACACACAGACACACAGCACACAGCACACAGACAGACAGACACAGCACACAGACACAGACACACAGGTCACACACACGACACACAGAACACGACAGACACACAGACACAGACGACACACGACGACAGACACACAGACACAACTGACACAGACACACAGACCACACAGACACACACGACACACAGCACACACAAGACGACACACGACACACACAGACACACAACACACAGACACACACACAGACACACAGACAACACACACACACAGACAACAGACACACAGACACACAGACACAGAGGCATACAGACACACACACACACACACACACACACACACACACATATTGGATTCAAAAGAGGGTTTGTCAAAGTGAGGTAATACGTTGATTTTGCGTTGGTGAGAAAAATGCCGATTGCCTAGCATTTCTATATCTACATATGTGTATTTGGGTAGGTAGGTAAGGACTGCTGTGAAAGTATTGTTAAATTTGCACTCAAATATTAGTATGTTTGCAATTTTGAAACAATCGCGACAATCTTGACTACCCTATTCTCTGTAAGTTTGCCACTAATAGTTTTCAACCCTAGTTTTTCATACACTTATATATACATATATATATATATATATATATATATATATATATATATATATATACAATTTAAACTAATATAAAACTACCTCATAAGCACCAAATGTTCAAATTAAGGTTCTAATATAAAACGAATTGGATTAAGACATTTAAAATATTTGTTATTAAAAGGTTAGATCTATGTGAAACATGCCTTGTGTGTGTGCTGTGTGTGTGTGTGATGTGTGTGTGTGTGTGTGTTGTGTGTGTGTGTGTGTGTGTGTGTGTGTGTGTGTGTGGTGTGTGTGTGTGGTGTGCGTGTGTGTGTGTGTGTGTGTGTGTGTGTGGTGTGGTGTGTGTGTGTGTTGCGTGTGTGTGTGCTGCGTGTTCGTGGCGTGTGTGTGTGTGGTGTGTGTGTGTGCGTGTGTGGTGGTGTGTCGTGTGTGTGTGTGCTGTGTGTGTGTGTGTGTGTGTGTGTGTCGTGTGGTGTGTTGTGTGTGTCGTGTGTGTGCGGTCGTGTGTGTGCGTGTGTGCTTGTGTGTGCGTCTGTGCGTGTGCGTGCTGTGGTGTGCGGTGTCGTGTGCGTTGTGCGTCGTGTGTGCGTGCTGTGTGTGTGCTGTGCGTGTGTGTGTGTGTGTATTGTGTCGCGTGCGTGTCGTGTGCTGTGGTGTGTCGTGTGTGCTGTGTGTGCGTGTGTGTGTGTGTGTGTTGTGTTGTGTTGGTGTCGTGTGTATGTGGTTGTGTGTGTGTGTGTGTGTGTGTGTTGTGTGCTGTTTGTTGTGTGCTGTGGTGTGTGTGTGTGTGTGTGTGTGTGTGTGTGTGTGTGTGTGTGTGTTGTGTTGTGTGTGTGTGTGTGTGTGTGTCGTGTGTGTGTGTGTGTGTGTGTGTGTGCGTGTGCTGTGTGTGTGTGTGTGTGTGTGTGTGTGTGTGTCGTGTGCTGTGTGTGTGTGTGTGTGTGTGTGTGTTGTGTGTGATGTGCTGTTGTGTGTCGTGTGTGCGTGTGCGTGTTGCGTGTGCGTGTGTGTCGTGTGTGCTGTTTGTGCTGTGTCGTGTGCGTGTGTGTGCGTGTGTGTGTGTGGTGTGTGGTGTGCTGTGTGTGTGCGTGTTGTGCGTTGTTATGTGTGTGTTGTGCGTGTGTGTTGGTGTGTGTGTGTGTGGTGTCGTGTGTGTGTGTGTGTGTGTGTGTGTGTGTGTATCGTGTGATGTATATGAGTATCCACGATAATGTAGAACATCTACGTACGATAGGTGTTGTATTGCTGTCGTGTGTCGTGTGAGATGATGTGATAGTGTTGGTGTGCAGATTCAGTGCAGTTGTGTGTGTGTGTATCAAATATTTTAAAATGAGTATCAACGATAATTCCAGGAACATCTACGTACATAAGGTTTTGTATTTAAGCTTGTTTTCGTGTCGCTTGAGATGATTATATTTTGGGAGAAATAAAGCTGCGGAAGGAGAGGGGGGGGGGTATTACAGGCAGTTTTTGGTTTTTATCAAATATTTCTAAAATAGTCAAAGATACAAAAATACCTAGATATAGACCTTAAATGTATCGATCATTTATGTTCTGTGCAATTTTTAGATACGGCGCGGTATTTCAGAGGTAGAATATGAGTGTAGGTTATACTTTTTTCAACACCTGAATAACGATTAATTTTATAAGAAAGATTGTAGACATATTCTTTCAAGGATTTTTAGTTTGACATAGCTTTTCTTTATAAAGTTTTTTAATGTAAAGCGAAATAAATGTAAAAATAAAATAAATATGATTGAAAATGCTTAAGCTGTCTTACCTATATTTTTATAGAAGCGGGCGGCTTTGGATTTTTTTTAAGGTAGCATCTAGATGTCTGTTAACCTCTATCTGTCATGAAGTTTTAAACGTCTGCTTGACATAGGTATTCGTTTTTAGAATGTTGCCTGTTTTGTTATAAACGTATAAACAAGAGTAAACAGTAACCCTAAAAAAAATATATTTAAAATTATTTCATTTCTTTTAATTTCCACTTTGTAGATTAGAAGGTCGTGTGTTGATTTACACTAGGTATTTTCGTTTTCATTAGGCAAGTATAAAACAACACTTGTATTTGCAAACCTTGTAATGTTCGTGGACATATTTTACTTTAACTCTTGTTTAACTTTGTGCTTACTGAATTTAAAGATTATATTATTTATTCAACTGCGTTTTAGACCAGTATAATAAGATTTATCAAATTTTGTATAAAACTCATTGATTTCCCTGGAATTATATAACTTTAATTTAGTGATTAAATTTAAAGTTGTGTATTCTACTTCTGTTAGCGGCAATACCACATATTAATGATATAAAAATTGGATGACGTGCGTACACATTAGTCTTGTATAATTTAAAATTATTGAACAAGTGTTTGTAGATAAAGTTAGCGAAAATTATCGCCGGCGCCCAATCGCTTAGAATTGAAATGGAAATAAATTAGATTTTGAAACGTCAAAAACAGCTAATAGAAGTAACTCTTTTCTCTTGCCAACGCGAGTGAAAAAAGTTTGATACAAAAAATCCAATTGTATAATTACCAGAAAAAACTGTATTAAAATGACACAGTGATAAAAATTTGTATTGTTCAGCTTTCGTAGTTTTCCACAAACACATAATTAATGACAGTCTTAATTTAAAGAAGGTTATTGCATATTAAACGCAGATCAACATAGATTAAATTTTAATATGATTAAAAACGTTACTGTACTTTCAAAACAGGTTCATCGGCATGTAAATTAAAAATGTACAGTTTTAATTAAAATTTTTATAGTAATTTCAGATTTAATAAACATTACAACTCAATGAATATGAAATGAATCTTGAAATTAATTGGATTAGGATCTCATACTAAGTTATCCTTACTTTAATTTAAAAATAAATTATGTTTACCTATAATGAAATTTTTTTCAGGGTTAGGAAATGAAGCTAAAGTAAATAACCGCCGTGTTTAACAAAGCTATAGTGATAAAGAGCAAAAGTAAAATATTGGCGAAAAAGTGTCAGAGTATAGATTCCAAACTAATATACACAGATAATTTATTGTCAGTTTTATTAAAAAAATTAGCCATTTTATTAAATATCTAATGGAATTTTTTAAAGACGGATGTACCTATACCACAAATTGTCAACAAAAGCGTTTTCCGTACTAAATTAATATTATTAATTATATTGTGTTTAATATCGGTACTAATAATCATTTGTGAAACAGACCTCGTAGTGTATATTAAGTATTAAGAACCGTAAAGGTTTTTTACTGGTCGAAGGCTCGAAGCCAATATTGTATGAAACCTGTTAAACCCTTTAACATTCATGATGCTTGTACTATTTTTCATCCGATCTTTTTTCTCAATTCTTCTGTTGAGTTAAGAACACGAAATTGTAGAACTGTCATAGTTTTCATAGATACAAAAGCATAGACCAAACGTTTATTTTAACGTACTGTTCTAGAACGGTAAGTAATTACTTACCCTCCATGTGTGATTTTAACAACTATGACAACCAATTATGATGGGTAAAGTTAACCTACCGATCTAAACGTAGGCGTGGTAAATTGAAGTACGACTGATGGACGAAAAAGTGTATTACAATGGATATTGCATATTAAACTAAATGTGTAGTTTAGCACTAAATAAAATAAATCTTTAATTACGAATTTCGTATTCATGGTAGATGTATTACTATTTTTTATATAAATACGTAAAAGGATTCCCTCGAATGCGATTCGAACCCACGATCTCGCGATATCTAGACTTGAGCTAGAACCAACTGAGCTACCGTGAAACCGTAGAATTTCATACAAATTAAGCTTTATTTGTACGTATTAATGATAATTTGTCACGTGTGGATTAAATTGTAGAATTGTTATTTTAATATTGGTATATTTGGATAGCATACGTAGGATTTTAAGTTAATGTTAGGATTATCAGAATTTTTTATTTTCGCAGTTTCCTTAGATGAAAATAGGGTCGTTTTTGGAATTGGATTGGTTGTTATCATAAAGAGTTTTAAACAATGTAGTATACGTGTTGACGCCGTTGAAACTTATTTTCTTATCGTGTTCATGTCATAAATCTGGATGCACGTTGAATAATTCGTGGTAAATCATAGTTGACCAGTTTATATTTAAATTAAATTGTTAGTAAGGAAAATTATGGAAGATCAGTTGGTAGAATAGGATCGCAATTTAGTGTGGAACATTTTTAGTGTAATCGGTTAAAAAAATGACGTGGTCTTGTGGGGGGAAGAGGTTATTGTTTTTGAATTATTTAGTTGTGTCCCAATTACGCTGTTGTGGTGAACATTTGGAAGCTGAAGGAACAGAGGGCGCGCACAATTTACCTATTTCCTACCGAGTTAACAAAGTTACCGAGCGTGGCCACTTGTCCCCTTCACTTAGCGTGGATTAAAATAAAAGACCGGGAACCTTTGATTCTGTTGACGTTTTCGTTGAATTTAACGAAGAGAAAGATTAAGCGTTGGATTACCAGTGCTTATCTGTTTTATTTTGGGAATAAAAGTGCGTTTCTGCGGATTAAACTATCGTATCATAGTCTCGCTGTTAAGATTGCGAGTTTAAGTTAAACAAAATAATTAGTTGACTTGAAGTGACAAAGTTGTCAGTGCTACAATACGGTACTGTATGGAACGAGATTGTAGGATTATTGGTATTTTCTGATTGAATAAATTTGTACAGGGTGGCCAACTAAGAATGCGAGGTAGTGTATCTGGGAAACTATCCATCGTAGAGGCTTGCGCAAAAAAAAGTTATAACTAAAACGGCCAATAAAAAAACCTGGAAAATATTTTCAAGTTTCTGAAATGGCCGCTAGGGGGCGTAACTGCAATCTTGAATCTAAGAAAGTAATATTTCTGTGAATTCTGCTATATTAATCTAATAAAAAAATAACTGATCTTTAAAGTCGAGGATAATCTGAACTTTTTTGTTTGGCACTTTTTGACGTATGTCTAAAAATAAAGTGGTGGAGGATATTCCTTAAATAACCCCCTGTATCTTCGAAACGGCTAAGCCGCCTTTAACAAACTTGGGCGCGTTGAAATGAGCTATTCTTGGGCTACAAATGTTATAATATTTGAAGTTTTGTTAGTTTCACATGTCGTCGCTAGAGGGCTTTGTTCGACATTCTGGCAGAAACGGTTAATTTTCCCAAAAAAATTAAATGCATTGCTATGACTTTTTTTCATGAACAAGTAGCTAAATAATGCCTAAACAAACTCGCGTAAACCGCATCTCGATATCTTGTTCCTAACCTAAAATATCGGTCAAGGAAAACTTTATACGAAAATCCCTTAAATTTTTATTTTTTAAACTATATTTTTCTGGAATTGTTTCTATTATGTAAGTTGTGGCCCTAAAAAGGACCGATTTAAAGGAGGAAGGTTTTTAATGCCCCCGTAAATGCTCGAAATGCTGACCATGACCCTGTGCATTGCTGAGGCCTCTTATGGGTAGACAAACCTGCAGCTTCAATTTCGGCTATCGGTAGGTTACGTATTGCGTTACGAATCCGGTTTTTCATATTTTCTCTAGTAGTAGGCTGAGTCCGAAACACGATGTCTTTTAAGCGCCCCCATAAATAAAAATCGAGGCAAGTTAAGTCTGGCGATCGCGGAGGCCATGGAAACAGACGTCCTCTTCCAATCCACCGCTGTTGAAATACTGCATTAATCTGCTCTCGCACATTAATAGCAAAATGTGCTGGGCAACCATCCAACTGCAGAAACAATTTTTGCCTTGTTTCCAGAGGCACATCTTCTAACAACAACGGAAATCGATTGGCCAAAAAGTCAAGCAATGCATTGCCACTTAGGAGTTGCTCGAAAAAATATGGCCCAATAAAAAAATATGGCCCAATAATTCTGCCTCCCCGTATGCCACACCATTCATTTAAACTCCAACGTCCTTGGCGCTGAACTTCACGCAACCAATGGGGATTTTCTGCAGACCAATAATACATATTGTGCAGATTGACTCTCCCGTCACTATTGAAAGTGGCTTCATCGATCCAAAGAATTTGAAATAAAATTCTCTATTTTCGCGTATCATGCCTAACATCCAATGGCAATAGTCTAACCTTCGATCAAAATCTTCCTCTTTCAAGGCCTGATGCAAAACGACATGATATGGGTGCATTCTTAAAGTAATTAAAAAAAAGTTTAAACGAATACCTATATATTTTGATGGCCATTAGAACTTACCTATGGTCCTTCAAAGTATTTTGAACCGTTGTCCGTGATATGTCCAATTCAGTGGATAATGATCTTGTGCTAATATGAGGATTTCTTTCAATATAGCCCAGTACACGGTTAATATTTTCTTGTGTTCTTCCAATTCTTTGCCGTTGAAACGTAGGCCGAAAAACTACTATTGGCTCGTAAGCTCGCCACTAATCGGGGAAAAACTGTTACATCGCAAGGACGCGTAAACTCTTTTAGCTACTGTGGCATTCTAAAGACATTCAAAATAAACCGCAAGCATATCAACAGCTTCATTATTCGTAAAACGCATTTTGGAAGCAGAAAAACTGCTCAAAGTAACGCGAAAGTATTGACAAATATTGACAATTTAAGGCTTATTTTTTTTGTTTAGGTACCTGTTTCCATTGCCTGCTCCTATTAATTGTATTTTTCGTATATATCCATAGTGAATGTGCATTTAAACAAACAAAAAATAGGCTTTTCGTATAACTTTTAGCATTGCTTATTTGCCCGTAGTAATTTCAAAAAGGGTGATTTTATTCTGGTGAATAAATTTAAAATCGCAATTTCTAGATAACTTATTCAGAGCCGAAACTGAAGCTGCAGTTTTGTCTACCCATAAGAGGCCTCAGCAATGCACAGAGTCATGGTCAGCATTTCGAGCATTTACGGTGGCATTAAAATCCTTCCTCCTTTAAATTGGTCCTTTTTAAGGCCATAACTTACATAATAGAAACAATTCCAGCAAAATATAGTTAAAAAAATTATAAATTTAAGGGATTTTCGTATAAAGTTTTCTTTTGCCGATATTTTAGGTTAGGAACAAGATATCGAGCTACGGTTTTCGCGAGTTTATTTATGCCTCATTTAGCTACTTGTTTTTTTTGCGAAAATTAACCGTTTCTGTCGGAATGTCGAACAAAGCCCTCTAGCGACGACATGCGAAACTAGCAAAACTTCAATTATTTTAACATTTATAGCCCAAGAAAAGCTATTTTCAACGCGCCCAACATTGTTAAAATCGGATTGGCCGTTTCGAAGATATGGGGGTGATTTTAGGAAACATTTGAATACCCCCCACCACTTTATTTTTATGGATACGACAAAAAGTGCCAAACAAAAAAAGTTCAGATTATCCTCCACTTCAAAGATCAGTTCTTTTTTTATCAGGTTAATATAGTAGAATTCACAGAACCATCACTTTTTTGGATTCAAGATTGCAGTTGCGCCCCCTAGCGGCTATTTCAGAAACATGAAAATATTTTCTAGGTTTTTTTATTGGCCGTTTTAGTAATAACTTTTTATTCGCAAGCCTCTACGATTTATAGTTTCCCAGATTCGGTACCTTGCATTCTTAGTCGGCCACCCCGTACAAAGTTGCTGATTACGCGAATGAACCCGCTTTCTTCATTTTTAGTATTTTAAATAGAGCCGTTCAGGCGATCGTATCATGCTTTTGACCTTTTCGTTATTGTGGTATATTATTGGCATTTTTGTTAGTTTGTTGCATTGTGTGTTGACATTTCCATTGTAAACTTTAACAAATTTCAATTTAAGATACAGTTAAGTAAACTTAAAGCACACAGTTAAATGATTGTGGGAATCCCGATCTTTGCAAGATTCATCCAGAGTTAATATTTAAAATTTTATACACGAAACGTTGCACTGCATTCCCTTTCGTAAGTGAATCTACTGGTTTGTGACTTTAAAACAATTGTACAGATACTCTTATTATTTATTTTGTCCAACAGTTGCAGTTTTTCACGTATTTTATACGTTAGTTTTTAGTGACTAAAATCAAATTTTATTCACTAGTAACTAAATTTTGTATTAACAACGTATTCATGACAACCGGTCGACCGACCATGACAACCAAGACCTGGCTGCTTGACTTTTTTATTTAAATAATCTCTTCAAATTTTTCGTTAAAAAAACGCAACTGTTCGACAAAACGTATACGTATACCACACGTGAGTGAAATGCCGCGCAAGCGCTCATGCGTCAAAACTCTCACTTGCTTATAATGGCTTATTTCACTCACTTGTAACATAATCTACTATTATTATTATTATTATTTTCTTTATTATTACAACATAGTTAGCGTATTACAGAATTATAAGTGTGTTATTTCGAATTTTACATGTAATTTTCGTGTTACCTCATTGCGGTATTTACGAATCACATAAATTTAGAAGAGAATAGAGTTTCAATTACTTAAACAAAAAAATAAATTAAAAATTTTTAAACTTTAAGAAAAACTGTACGCCTCCTGGTGCCCAAAAAATTGGTCGCACTTAGCTGAAATTTTGTGAATCCTAATTATTGTTAGCAACAATACCAAATTTCAGCTCTCGGTAATTAAAACTGGCAGAATTTTAATATTTAATTCGGCAAAAAAAATTAATCGAGTCGTATGGTCTGTTGAATCATTTGTTCAAATGATTTGCAGGTGATTAATATTTCTAAAGAAGAGTACATAGATATAAAGTGTGTTTAAGGGTTGACGGACGGAAATTGTTCACAAGCCGCTAGATTGTATGCACAATGGTAGGTAAGGTAGGGACTGTTACTGTACTGCTAGACTCCATTATAAAAATACTTAGCTTTTGGGTTTAAATGGTGCATTTTTTTATTTATACATATTTTATATAAATTTAAATGTTTCGATAACAATTACAGTGATCGTCCTTAATAAGTGTCTTTAAGAAATTACTTGAAATGTGAAATACAAATAATATGAAAATGCGTTTTCATATTTCTCATATTTCATAAATTTGTTATAACATCTCAAGTAATTTCTTAAAGATTTTACCAACTTACTAAGTACGATAACTGTAATTCTGATCGAAACATTTAAATTTGTATAAAATAGAAATACAAAATGCACCACCTAAACCCTAAAGTTAAATATTTTATAATGTGTATTAATGGTGCAAATTTACATTTTCATACGCTCGATTTCATATTTCCCAATGTTATTTGTTTTACTCGTAGTAGATTTCATTGCGTTATGCTACTTTACATATTTGGTTTATTAGATATCCACAACGAAGGCACCCTAGACCTGGGTCGATGGTGCCAGAACAACAGCATGATAGGACTGGACTGTACTTCACAATGTTGCAAAGAACTCGAATACGAATACTCACGCTATTGCCAAAGCAATAGACTGTAATAAAACAGCCGTTTGGAATGTTTCAAAAGAGCATTTGTTGTATCCTCATCATTCACAAAAGACTCAACTACTGCATGCCGTGGATGAAGCTCACTGAGTCGCGTTCGGGAACTTCATGAGGGTTCGGGGGCTGGAGTAAGGGATTTTCAACAAAGAATACTGTAGACGGATGAAACCACATTCCACAGAGATGGCTTTTTAAACTTTCTAACCAATACGACTTGGCTGAAGAAAATTCCCCATCAATGATCCATCAGAGCGCTCAGCAGCGATTTTCGGTGAACTTACGGGATAGTCTATTCGACGAATATCTGCAAGACCCGTACATACTCCCAGCTAGGCTTAATGGGCAGTTGTATTTGGTATTCCTGCAGCACCAGCTTCCAAAGCATTTAGATGATTTGTCTTTGGCTCTGCGGGTCCGTTTGTGGTTCTAGCACCATGGAGCGCCGTCACACTTTGTTGAGCTTATCAGAACCTACTTAGATGCGACTTCCCCAATTCGGTGAGCAACTTTTGATTGCCTCAAGAAAATTTAGTTTTTTTCCGTTTTTTGGAAACCATTTGATAATTTTTTTAAGTGGATTGGGGAAGGTAGACTAATCCAACGACCACCACGTTCTACTGACCTGACGCCAATGGACCTGGCCATCACGGGACTGACATTGCAAGCAAACTCGAGGGGGTTGCCAGGATAGTAGCTGCAGCGGGGAAGATCTAAGATAAACCTGAAGTCATGAGGGCCACAACTAACCCACTTACAGGAAGGTGTCGAGTTTTCCTCGCTCAAGGTGGTGGGCACTTTGAACTTGCGATGATTATTGACAAATTTTGTTAGTCAAAGGTATTACACACATAAACATTGATAGTTTTGTTCATTACAATATTACAGATAAATTCGGCTATTGAAAATTGCACCGAGAAGACATAAGTTGTCCAACGAAAAATGATGTTCATTCTTCCACTGATAACTTTTGCTATGGGTCATCGAAAAACAAACGAGTTTTAATTATTTTAAGCTGAAATTTGGTAATATGGCTAATAATAATTACAATTAATTATCAACAAAATTTCAGCTAAGTGCGTCCAATTTCCCGAGACACCCTGTATAAGGCACAATGGCGTAAGTCAGAAATTAAAGGGGCGCCAGTTTGTCTATACTCGAAAATATGTCGGGTTCTACCCACCTAAATGTGAGCATTCTACAACACAGTTCAAAACAAACGAAAAACTTGCTGACCTTAAGTCGTATAAACCAGGTCAATCGTTGAAATAAAAGCCTTGATACGGCGCTTCAGTAAAGCTTCAAAATATTTACATGTAATCAAAATAGAATGAGGTGCTAACGCACCAGCTGATGGTTTATCAAACTTGCTTACTCTAATTTTAATTTACCGTTAAATCTTATCAGTGAAATTCTATATCTTAACAAAATAAAATGAAAAGTGTATAACAGAGAAATCCCTCATAAAAAGATATCACCAAAGCAAGAAAAATAAATGAATTAACGTTGTTGCTGTAAGGTTGTGTAAATCAAAAATTTCCATAAACAAAAGAATAACACGGTCAGTAACGTGCACCTAACCAAAATATTTTATCTTCTAAATTTATGTGATTCGTAAATAATGATACCGCTGGGAGGTAACACAAAAATAACATGTAAAAATGGAAATAACACATTTACAATTCTGTAATACGCTAACTAAATGTTAATAATAATAATAATAATAATAATAAAATAAATAATCAGAGTATCTGTACAATTGTTTCAAAGTCACAAACCAATAAATTCACTTACAAAAGGAAATACAGTGCAACCTTTCGTGCATAAAATTTTAAATATTAATTGGTGATGCCGATGAATCTTGCAAAGTCAGGAATTCCCACAATAATTTAACCGTATACTTTAATTTTACTTAACTGTATCTTAAATAGAAATTTGTTAAACTTTGCAATGTAAATATCAACACACAATGCAACAAAAAAACAAAAAGGATAATAATAGATCACAATAACATAAAGGTCAAAAGCAGAATAAATGTGCTTTCAGCAACGGATACGATCGCCTGAACCTACAATCTCGTTCCGCACGGTACAGTATTGTAGCGTTGACATCAAGAAACACACGACTCGATTTTTTTTTACCGAATTAAATAATAAAATTGTGCCATTTGTACAATTTTAAGTACTATAAGCTGATAATTAGGATTAATTATCCACAAACTTCAGCTAAACGCGAGTTTTTGTAAAGTTTAAAAATTTTAATTTCTTTTTATCTTTTTGTTAACTGTTAACTCCATTTCCAAAAATGTCACTCAATTCGGGAAAAAACTTCCTCCGCCATCTTAAATTCTCCATTGTGTTAGTATTTCGAAAAAAAACTGGCACCACTGAATTGGCCACCCATGATATTAGTATTAAAAGTGTCGTTAGTTTCCAGCTATTACGTACCGTTTCTGTAAAAACCTAAAAAAAACTGATTTCGCAAAAGAATCTTTACCACACTGCAGCACTCAAACGAAGCGCCGCAAAAAAAATTATAAGTCGAAACATCTCTAATTGTTGTCCTCTACCCCATGTATTTGGCCGTGCCTCTGTTCCCTATTTACAAAATTAGTAACACGCCCACCACCTTTCACCACTGAGCCTCTGGGCCCCCTTTCATATGTTACCACAGATTCTACTGTCACTTTCACCCGTAACAAATTTAACTTAAAACCATTTAACGTATATATGTATACAAAATTTAATTCGAATGGAATTCTAATCTTTCTCGATAACTCAGTTAGTTAGAGTACATGTCTAAATAGCATGATTTACGTTAAATTTTGAATACTATTGCAAATAACCGGTATAGCATTAATGACGTCTTTGTCTTGTAATTTGTTTTCATTTTCGTACAGTGTTGCACCGCTGCAAGGTGTAAGTGAAGCTACCATACGTACCGTTCCGAGGGATGCATGGCCATTCATACCTAGCATACATTATTATTATATCACATCGAAAACTTTGGCAAGGTAACATATCAGGGAAGTGTGTATCGAAAGATCACAGAACCAAAAGAAATTACCGTACGCCATTAATTTTTATATTATTATTTGCACAAGTCATTAGGTACAATGCTACTATATTGGTTGTGATGATTGGTTATAAAGAAGGGCAAAATTAAAAAGTTCCAATTCAAATGATTTTGTGAAACTCATTTTGAAAACAACAAACATGTACTTGTAAAAGTTTAGGGACGGAGACAAAAACACCACAAACAAACACACACTCACTCACTAACCCACTCATTGAATTATTCGATCACCCACTCACTTATTCAGTCACTCACCCACACGCATACGTACGCGCACGTGAGGGAGTAATTCATGAGATTTATCACAAGCCGCATTAAACGTTTATTACATAACACTATAAATCTGTAAAGAATCAAGGTACTAAAATACAATTTGACTATTAATTTACAGCATTGAAGCAGTAGGCCTACTTTTGATTAAACCTCTAACAATTCACACTGTTATTTTACATAAACATTGACGTATGGTTTTGGTCAGATGCACTGTCGTGTTTACAAGTTGGTGAATATTGTTACTTACTGAACAAAGGGTTTTTTTAGTTGAGCACTATTTTCGCTCATACGGTTCAGGTAAAAAAATTGTTCAATCATTAAATTGTGACGCAAACAATTTTCGGAGTATTTCAATATCAGGCACTAAGTAATGATGTACTGAACATAAAATTTAGAAGAACTGGAAGTGTGCTACATCAAATAAAAGGTAAAGCTGGACGAAAAAAAACACTGGATACAGACGAAAATCACGAACGTGTATTCCATGAAATTGTGGGCACACCGCGTCATAGTCAATGGAGATCTGTTTCCAAATTGAATATGAATAGGAAGACTTCAGAAGATATTGACAAAAATTTAATGCCCGTTCACACATTATTCAGACAACAATTGCGCATGGGTGTTTATGCTGCAAGACTTGAATACTGTTCTAGAATCCTTGCTTTGCAATACGATAATCCCAGTTTCATCAGCAATATCTGGTACAGTGATGAATGTCATTTTCATTTTTCGGGTCATGTAAATTGGCGTAGCAATAAATGTTTAGGTTTCCAGCTAGAAGAGGTGAAAGAAATTCCGTTGCATAGTGAAAAAGTGACCGTCCGGTGCGCAGCTCATGAACGAGGAATTATTGGACCTTATTTTATTGAGGAAAACGTGTAATGCCCTTTCGGACACTTACTTTAATTAATTCCACACAACAGGTGGATTTTGTATTTTTACCTCTAACTAGTTCAATGGAGAGCAGGAGTGGTTTTGACTTTTTTGTAGCTATTAACGATGTGCACCGAATGGTTTTATACATATGTATATTAAATATTAAACTATTTATAGAAGAGGTTAACACAAAAATGATTCTGGAGAATGAAATGTAATTATATAAACAAAATAAAATAAGCCTTACGGGAAAGATTAAATAACTAATGGAAATAAAATTAATAAAACATAAACTAAATGGCGGCTCTGGTTGTAGAAGACTTTTTTCTTGGGAACGGAACGCCTGATCGGTAGAGAACCTTCCGAGCAGCACGGCTATATAGGTGGCGGGCGAATTCTTTCTCTGGTAATTCTTTAGGGAAATTTTGGTCAGATTGTAAACATACACTTATTAAATAAAACCAAAACAAAATGGTATTGCCGCTGTTTGTTTATAGTTCAAAATATCAATCTTGCTGGTTTTTAAGGGCTGTGTGTATATAAAATGAGCATCCAGGGAACTAATTTGAATTATTTTTCTATACAAGTAAGTAATATTGGTGATTACATTGGTGATTTCACTTAATCAAATAAAGTCTGTTGATGAGGTTAGTTCTAAGAAGGGGTTTTGTTTTGCTTCGTAATTAATTAATTGATCGTTCATTACTATTTAATTATCATAGCAAGGGTACAGAGGTAATGTCAATAAATGAAAAGAAATCTTTACTCGATATCATTCAGAAATGCGATCATTGATAAGTTAAAACGTAGATGTCCTAGTGCTGAATATGTTTTTTGTTCAATGCAAATTTATTTAAGATTTATTTATATACGGAACTATTTTAACAGAAACTGGGTAATTTATAGTAAACATAATATATACTAGTTTTAACTTCGATTGAAGTGCAATTTGGGTAAATTTAATACGTGATCGCAGATGTGGCTTGAGAATACAATTTCATTCAAATCGTATTTTAAATTTTAAATAAACAGGAAATTTCTGGTAATACGTACAATTATTGATATAAGACTTTAATTAGGATTGGGTTGATACAGGTTTTAATTGAAGTTACTAGGGGGATCTAAATATTGCAATTTAAACGTCAATGTATACGGAATTCTTATTTTTAATCGTATTCGTTTTATTGCGAAGCAAGCAACTTTCTAGTTCTAATTAATTGAATGTATGGAATACTTTTCGGAACTTTGGTTTCATGTGTAACAGGAAAAGGTTATATAGGGTTGTTTTATGTTCGTAGCTTCCTTTTAGCCAAGGTGCTTACCTGTAAGTCTGTAAAAACACTAACCATTCTAGATCCTTAAAGCCAAAAATCGGCC
>JARFJB010001344.1:2347500-2402500 GCA_036346205.1 Vesta saturnalis
TGCCTGAAAGAACTAATCAAAGTATATAAAAAATGAAGTGATTTTTAGCACTAAATGGCTACTTTGTATCTATCATTCATAAGTTTAAAAAAGTTGATCGTTTCCAGGAGAACTGTTACGTTTAATCGTGAGAAGACGGAACGTAATGCACCACTAACTGAATTAAAGTGGCAGATTAATAAATACATATATCCATATACTTCTAGTTCATTCATAACAGATTGAAAAATTGAAATATTTATCAGGTTTAAATATTTACATTAAACACAATTTTGCAGTATAATTAAAGATGTCACTATTAACGTAAATTGTGCATAAAAGTTTTCCGTTTTTAATTTTTAAGCTAGAATTTAAAACGCTCTTTGGTTACTTTTAAAGCATGACTTCATTCTACAGACAACTATAAAAGCAATTAAAATTACAAAGATAGTAAATATGAGTTCGTTTAAGAGCTACAAAGTAGAAACTTTAGTATGAAATTACAGAGCGGTAATTGGATTTTAGCAGTTTCTGTTTAAAGTCGCTATTTTTAGAGCGCACAGTAGCTCTTACCTTAATATTATTATTCTATTGTAGAATTTGAAAGAAATATTTATGTGTATTATTGAATTAGATCACTTTCTACTAAATTAGACAATGAGGACAATAAGGAAACCGCTTGGAATAAATAATCACGTGCAAAGGCTTATAGCGAACGATGTAAAAAAATGTGACCAACGAAAGGTTAATCTTTATTCGCAAATCAGAGGAATAAAGTCGAAGCTTAAGCAATGTTGGTATTAACGAATATTACAGTTATGAAATTAAAATCATAAATTGGTACATATAACTTATACAAAAGGCTAAAGTTATTTTAAGCAAGTTGGCATGTAATAGTAAGTATGTAATGTGCAAAGTATAACTTTATACGCGTCTTGCACGCAAACAAACATTGTTTTGTTACTTTTAATCCAAATCCTAGTTAAATGACGTGCACCTGATTTGTTAGTAGTTATTTAACAATCAAGGTATGACGTTTTAACGAGTTCGCGCTCACGTGTTAAAAAACTCGAGTTGGTTACAATATTTTTCAGAAAATCGCTTTCTTTAACTATCCTGTCCACTCGACCAGACTGTCATCTCGTAAGGAAAGTATTTAACTGAAAGTTCCAGTCATTGTGACGCAATGCACCGTATGTTAGATGTTCAATCTCAATGAAGCTATTTAGTCAGTAAGTCTGTTTGTAATGCAACGTCAAAGAGACCTTTTCACCGCAAGTAAAAGTGAGAAAAGTGTGGGTAACAGAATTACGCCAGCAGTGGCAAGTCATCGACAATCAATGAGAATATTTGACCATTGCCTGGGACGGTTGCACATATAACACAATTTGTTAAGACTAGCATCGACCGCACTCTTCAATGTGTCACGTGTCAAAAGGCACCGCGGTTTGCGACCAAAACATTAATAAAGGCCAGAGCGCGTTCGCCGAGTTGGTTGCGTCCCGTATTGTAAAGTTTTGCCGCTTTTGTAAAATGCTAGCGCCGATTTCGTTGTAATAGAAATAAATAAATACAGGCGCCAAGCTATCTTAAAATCAGCTAAATGATACACAGAGTTTGAACACTGTCAGGACAAGCAGTGTAAGTGAAAAAAATATTAAAAATTATGAATGGTGTGCATGTGTACGGATGGGATAGAGCTTGAGCTTGTACGCGTGAGTGGGAAAACAGCTGAAGTAACAATTGACGTCTCTGTCCTAGTAAATGCGGAAATAATTGCCAGACATTGTAAGATTATCTTTCCAAATTAACAGTTATAAAATGCACAATAGAAGTATGTATTGTGACTTCTCTCAAAAAATGTCCAAATATGCATAAGGTCTATTCCTAAAACGTGCGTTTCCCTTCTTTGAAGAAGTAGCAACACTTGTATGAAGGATAAAATCTAAAACAACGCATATGGTTGGAGGAAGAAAATGCAATTATTCATAATTACATTTATTTTTAGCTAACAGACCACCGTTATACATGAAGTTTGGTTAGTGCAATTACGACAACAAACAATTTGTTTTCCACCTTAACAAAGTAATAGATCATGCAAATGATGAGAGGTTAACAGCATTTTAAGTTCTGTTATTTGTAAATTATTTTAAATGGTGTGCATAAAGTTATTTTTGGCATACTGGTCTCAGGTGCATGGAAAGTAGGTATGCCCTAAGTATCAGTATTATGAGAATACTTTGCTAATAAAAAACATTTGCATTTCAATGACACTAAATATTAAATGTATAAAGTGATAAGCTTAGTGTTTTACGAAAATTAAGAACAACTATTTTTCCAATTGCAATAACCGTTTAATGGTTTGAACACAATGTAAATTATGGAATTACTGGCATCGTGGTACCGCAAATATGTTAGTGGCTTTGCGAAATTAAGTCAACCGCTTACCGAACTCTTGAAAAAGAACACCAGATATCAGTGGACCGACACACAAAATCACGCCTTTGAAGCCATTAAACAAGCTTTAACCGCCCCCCCTGTATTAGCCTGTCCGGATTTTAATCAACCTTTGTACTACAAACCGACGCAAGTACCACCGGAATTGGAGCCGTGCTAACACAAGGACAAGCACCGAATGAACGAGTGATAGCATATATCAGCAGGGCACTGAACCCAGCGGAAAGGAATTACTCGACGATTGAACAAGAGTGCCTGGCCGTAGTATGGGCCATACAAAACTAAAAAGTTACCTAGAGGGTTATAAATTCACCGTGTTGACCGATCATAGAAGTCTCAAGTGGCTTCGCACGCTAGAGAAACCGACATCCCGTCTAGCCCGCTGGATAATGGAACTACAACAGTTTGACTTCCAGGTGGAGTACCGAAAAGGGCACTGAACAACGTGGCCGACGCGCTATCTCGCTTACACGAGGACGATAGAGTAAAAGCCGACCTATTCCATTAGAGGTGGAGGAAACCGACGAGATAACCTGTCCATGGTATCGAGGCTTATACAACAAGTCCGAGAGCACCCTGATCACCACCCTCGATATAAAATAGAGGAAGGACAACTATTTAAATCATTCCTGATCCGACACCGAAAAGAGATGGGAAGCCATCCTAGTTGGAAACTTTGTATACCGCTAGAGAAACGCCGAGATATCCTGGAAGAATGTCACGATGTCCCCACCGCAGGACACCTGGAATTGCGAAAACAACTAGAAATCGCCGGAATACGTATCTTGCAAAGTTCCGTACAAGGAGGATTGAGTGAATACATGGACCAGACGTAGACCAGCTGCCCGAGTTAAATAAATTCCTGGAAACCGAGATGAGGAAATTCACAAAGGTAACAGGAAAAGCCAAAGATGTTATACATAAGATCACGCTCATGCCCGATGCTAAACCGATCAAACAACGATACTATCGCAATCCAGCAATGCAAGAACTTATCAATCAAGAGGTTGATAATATGCTTGCCGAAGACATATAGAACCGTCACACAGCCCGTGGAGCTCTCGTAGTGTTGGTTAAGAAACCAACTGGTTCATATCGATTCTGCGTCGACTTCCGAAAAGTTAACCAGGTCACCATCAAAGATGCATACCCGTTACCGTATATTCAAGGCATCTTAGACCAGCTACGAGAAGCAAGCTATATCAGTACCCTAGACCTGAAACAAGGATACTGGCCCACCATAAAATCCGACGTGATAAAATACGTAAAACGTGTATAAGTTGTCAGACTTATAAAAGTAGTACGCAAAAGCCGCAAGGAGAAATGTACTTTTCGCGACCTGGACATCCGTGGACCAACGTAAGTGACCTTATCGGACGCTGCCGCGTTCCAAGAAAGGCTATAAATTCCTGTTAGTTTTTCAAGACCGGTTAACTAAGTGGGTCGAACTTAAACCGCTCGTAACGCTACCAGTCCGCCGATTATCCAAGCGTTAAAGAACAAATAATATACCGCTTTGGAACTCCCCGACACTTGATCTCCGACAACGGCCCACAGTATACCAGCAAACTATTCCGCACGTTCTTAAAGGAACATGGAATCAACCATCGTTCTACGCCACCATACTCCCGCATGCCAACCCGGTGGAAAGAACCAATAAAGTGATCGGGACGATGATCGCACAATTTACGCGAAAAAACCAGCGTGAGTGGGACGCTCACCTGCCGGAAATAGCCTTCGCTATCAATACCGTACAGCATGGATCAACTGGTTTCTCCCTGCCTTACTTAATCTCGGGAGAGAATTAGAACCACCTAGGGCATGGTCAACCCAGAAACAACCGCCGACCCGGGACCGAACACTTCAAATGTAATGCTCCTTACTTTTAGGTGCAATTTTATATATATAAGTATTGCGCCCTTCTGGTTTGGTAACCCAGCGCGGTTTTACTTTGCCTCGGCTTTGCTCAATCGGGTTTATTTTATAAACGGGGTGTGGTTCGTAGTGATTATTGGATGGGCTTAACACTGTAACCTTAAATAAAATTCGTAAAGCATTTTTAACAGGTATATTAAATAAATATTTACAATAAAGAAAATAAGAACATATTCAACAAAACTGTACATGCGAACTCCCTTGTCCAGGTCCTGGTGTCACTGGGTGCGTAATCGATTCTGTGAACAAAAATAGTCTTTTAACTTAATCCTTACCTAAAAGATACAGTTTAGGATACGGTCCTGTATGTACGGTAGCGCGAGTGTTGTTCGATGCAGTGGTTGCTCGAAGCGCCAGCGCATTGAACCCGATTCGTTTGAGAAAATCGATATCGTGTTTGTATGCCAGTAACTCTGAAGCGCTGCAGCAAGGATGTTCTACTCCTGGAAGTAATACACGCGAAATGCTCGTATACGACCTCGATGTATTCGGACAATCTTTCTTTAATTATTTCCGGTTTAATGTAGGCAATTAGATCATTTATCTAACTAAATGAATTACTTCTATACTACTTACTCTATACTAAGGTTAATTATTGATAATTAAACTAGGGAACGAAATATTTAATATTACTTTAAGTGGTTTACGTAAAGATCGAATAATCTACGTACTCTTTAATTTATTTACAAACGTTCTCGCACCAGGTATTTACGATGGTTATATTTATATACAAATTTATACTACAGGTTATGGAGGTATTCCTCTACTAATCAAAGACACCATATGTGGTTATTACGTGTTATCTGTATGCAGTAAGTGTGTGAGTTTCGAGCGGGGTCTCAGTAATTTCCAGAAAACGAAGGCGACGGCCTGTCTTTACTGTATATACTAAGAGAAAGGTCGTAGGTCTTTACAGCCCTGTAACAACCCTTCACCCTCAAGTGGTGACGAGATACGTCGGGATCTACCCTGCGTGCCTCTAGGTGTTTGTGTGCTTTGTAAAACTCCTGGTGCTTAGCCCGGAAGTATTTACGGTCTGCAGTGTTTGAATGTGAATTGTCAGAATGTATAACTTTACCACTTACGTGTCTTTCAATCGCGGTATTGAGCTTTAGGTTGCCCGATCGCGAAGGACTCTTCGTCGGTGAACAACAGGTCGGTGTTTACTCTAAGCAGACGGAACGGCGGCGGCTACTGGTTTCTGGAACGGTCAACGGTGGCGGCTGCTGGGTATCGGCTTAACGGGAATCTACTTCGATTCTTCTTTTCATTATGCGCGTCGCGAGTTTATAAAGGGGTATCGGTGGGCGGCTTCGCGGCTACCGTGCGGGGAATACCGTTACATGATTGGTTAAAATCGTTCTGACGTGCAGAAACTTACGGTTTCTTAGTAATACACGTCAGCAGTGATGAATAAATTATTTGTTGTGCAATATCGCGTAAACTTATGAAATTTTACATACAGGATGGTCCGTGCCTAATTTATTCTAAAACATATAAGTATAAGATGCTGGTTCTTTACATACCACCCTTTCCTCTTCTTGCGGAAGATCCGTCCGCTTTACCTTGACCCTCATGCCATCAGGCATGGTGATGCTAACGCGACGGCGATTGCGTCGCTGGCGGCGGCTAAGGCATTCCGGGGGCGGCATAAGGCGGGCCGGTTCGGGTATTTCCCGGATATGCAGCTCCCTCATTCCTCCGGTCACCTCGGTTGTCCGGCGCAAATGTTCCGGCGTGGTGAGTCCTTGGTCTCCGTCGGTGTGTAGCCGGGTGGTGACCAATACCATGCTGTATCCCTTGCGGATGGTCCTGGAGACGGTGTGCGTGGCGCAGGCGGCGGAGATTGTTCCCGGACCGGAGAATTTCGTCGCGTTAAGAACGCGGCGTCCAAGTCTTCGGTCCCGGGTCGGCGGTAGTGGTGTGGCTGCCAGGGCGATATTCTTACCGGGAGTTTTCGGCGGACGCATTGTTTAAATGGGGCCATTTTTTGAAAGATATCATTTCTGGTTTTATCCTTTGCTTTTATATGATTTTGAACACGCGGGTTTTTCATAGCCGTTAAATTTTCAACGTTCCCATTGGTTGTTGGTCTAGTCTGATCGGTGACGTCAATCGCATTTCTCAAATCTTTTACATGCGCTTCTCCGCGCTTCTCCTACTACCGGGTTCTCGGAGCTCGACAATTACGGGCGATTTTATTTTATACACAAGGTAAGGACCGGCATATTTTTCGCTAATTTCGCGGAAAATTCTTTTGCTTTGCTGGACAGGTAATGTGTTTTACGATATACAAGATCTCCTTTGCGGGGCGGTAGGCTCGGTGACGCAAGTTGTAATGATACCGTTGTACTTCAAAGGTCTTTGCTAATGAATCTCTAGCAAGTTCTTGTAGATCTTTTAAATACTTCATGTGTTGCGCTTGATCAGCTGCGGTTACGGTGGTTGCTTCTGTTGTCGGCGGTTGTTTCTGGTGTATGTGTAGAGTGGCCTGAAGATGTTCCAGCGCGTCTAATCCAATCACAATGTCGGTGGACAGTTGGGGTATGTAATAGCCCGGTAACTGGAGAGTTTTCCTGCCTATCTTGGCGGGGAAAATGTACAAGCCGCGGGTTTCAGTCATGGAACTGTCGGCAAGACGTACAGTTGCAGCTTTTAGCGTGCTCGGATATATACGGTTGTTAATTAGTAAATTCTTTACTTTCTCGCCTATATATGTTCGGGATGCTCCGGTATCAATTAAAGCATTGATGGTTTTGTTAAAGACCATTATCTCTAGGAAGAGTCTATCATCGTAGGAACGATCTAATCTTTTATCGGGTTTCCTTCGTGAAAACTGCGCTACGGTTTGTAGCCAAGTGGTCCACTCGCTGGCGGTTGTTTTGTTTCCAGGTGTAAAAGCCGGGGTAGTAAAAAGTTCCTGGTGTCCCTTTACCGGCGTCTGGAGTTTTCCGACCGCGGACAAGGGCAGTCTCGGGATAATACACCTTCTTTGCTGCATCTCGAGCAAAAAGCTTTAAACGGTTCTCTACACCTCTTTGAAGTGTCCGGTTTTCCACATCTCCAACAGACGGTGGAGCGATCATACGGGGTGGTGATAGGTGTTGGAACGGTTTTAGTGGTGTTGATTTCACGGGGACGGTGTGCTGGTGGGTCAGGAGCTGGTGTTAGACCACTAAAGTGTACCTTCTGGCGGTTTGGACTGGGAGACGGTGAGTGTGTCCGCGGAGGTAGCATTTCGAATTGGGTAGCCAACTCGAGAAGTTCGGTCAGGTCTTTAAAACTCTCTGACGGATGTAATATTTATATTCCACCCTCAGGTTGTCATACATACGTTGTAGTTGTTCTTCTCTCGACATGTTTCCATGGCGTCGCATTAGCGTCAGGACGGCGGTTACGTATTCCGTAGCTTTTCTCGGGTTTTGCAATCTATTTCGGATTTCCTCCTCTAGTTGAAATTGATGTCGCGGTGGTAAAAATTGTATTTTAAAACTGACCAAGAAATCTTTCCAAGTCGTCCAGGATTGTTGATGGTTTCTGTACCATAACAGGGTGCTTTCCTTTAATAATTCCGGAAGGGCGAGTAATAGGTCACGGTCGGTGATGTTGTAGCAGGTTTGTAATTCTTCTACTCTTTCCAAGAAAGAAATTGGATCGCTGATACCGTCGTATTTCACACCCATTTGCGTATTCTATCGCAAATATCGGCGCGTCTGGTTCCGGTAATGTCTAGGTGTTCCCCAGCTGGTGGTGGTGGTATCGGAGCGGTTAATGTTAGTCTTTCTGGTGTCAGTGTGGTTACTTGTCCTTCTCCGGTGCGTAAGTATTTTATTATCCTGGCACGAAGTGCATCTACATTCCTCCTGTCTCTAGTTTATATTTCCTAGCTTCGGTTGCTAATTCATCCTTCTTGAGGTGGTAAATCCATCCCACTCTTGTGTCGGTATCCTCAGAGTCCTCGGTATACTCATCCTGTAACAGACAGATTAGTGTCTCTGGAAAACAACAATATGTGATTACTGGTACTTCTGCGGTCCTTTTGGAATCTGTAAACGGAAAATTATTTAAGGTGTTCAGTGTTTTTTCGAGCCCCACGTTTAGGTGTCAAATGTAATGCTCCCTTACTTTTAGGTGCAATTTTATATATATAAGTATTGCGCCCTTCTGGTTTGGTAACCCAGCGCGGTTTTACTTTGCCTCGGCTTTGCTCAATCGGGTTTATTTTATAAACGGGGTGTGGTTCGTAGTGATTATTGGATGGGCTTAACACTGTAACCTTAAATAAAATTCGTAAAGCATTTTTAACAGGTATATTAAATAAATATTTACAATAAAGAAAATAAGAACATATTCAACAAAACATGTACATGCGAACTCCTTGTCCAGGTCCTGGTGTCACTGGGTGCGTAATCGCTTCTGTGAACAAAAATAGTCTTTTAACTTAATCCTTACCTAAAAGATACAGTTTAGGATACGGTCCTGTATGTACGGTAGCGCGAGTGTTGTTCGATGCAGTGGTTGCTCGAAGCGCCAGCGCATTGAACCCGATTCGTTTGAGAAAATCGATATCGTGTTTGTATGCCAGTAACTCTGAAGCGCTGCAGCAAGGATGTTCTACTCCTGGAAGTAATACACGCGAAATGCTCGTATACGACCTCGATGTATTCGGACAATCTTTCTTTAATTATTTCCGGTTTAATGTAGGCAATTAGATCATTTATCTAACTAAATGAATTACTCTCTATACTACTTACTCTATACTAAGGTTAATTATTGATAATTAAACTAGGAACGAAATATTTAATATTACTTTAAGTGGTTTACGTAAAGATCGAATAATCTACGTACTCTTTAATTTATTTACAAACGTTCTCGCACCAGGTATTTACGATGGTTATATTTATATACAAATTTATACTACAGGTTATGGAGGTATTCCTCTACTAATCAAAGACACCATATGTGGTTATTACGTGTTATCTGTATGCAGTAAGTGTGTGAGTTTCGAGCGGGTCTCAGTAATTTCAGAAAACGAAGGCGACGGCCTGTCTTTACTGTATATACTAAGAGAAAGGTCGTAGGTCTTTACAGCCCTGTAACAACCCTTCACCCTCAAGTGGTGACGAGATACGTCGGGATCTACCCTGCGTGCCTCTAGGTGTTTGTGTGCTTTGTAAAACTCCTGGTGCTTAGCCCGGAAGTATTTACGGTCGAGATACGTCGGGATCTACCCTGCGTGCCTCTAGGTGTTTGTGTGCTTTGTAAAACTCCTGGTGCTTAGCCCGGAAGTATTTACGGTCTGCAGTGTTTGAATGTGAATTGTCAGAATGTATAACTTTACCACTTACGTGTCTTTCAATCGCGGTATTGAGCTTTAGGTTGCCCGATCGCGAAGGACTCTTCGTCGGTGAACAACAGGTCGGTGTTTACTCTAAGCAGACGGAACGGCGGCGGCTACTGGTTTCTGGAACGGTCAACGGTGGCGGCTGCTGGATATCGGCTTAACGGAATCTACTTCGATTCTTCTTTCATTATGCGCGTCGCGAGTTTATAAAGGGGTATCGGTGGGCGGCTTCGCGGCTACCGTGCGGGGAATACCGTTACATGATTGGTTAAAATCGTTCTGACGTGCAGAAACTTACGGTTTCTTAGTAATACACGTCAGCAGTGATGAATAAATTATTTGTTGTGCAATATCGCGTAAACTTATGAAATTTTACATACAGGATGGTCCGTGCCTAATTTATTCTAAAACATATAAGTATAAGATGCTGGTTCTTTACAAGATTATGCTAATCGATTAATAAGTTGTATTAAGCTTAGCCCCAATTTTAAAGTTTTATTGAACCAAAATGACTTGAAATGCTTCTCTTCTGCGTTAGAATAAGTGCAGTGCTTACATGAACACTTATTTTAGGGTATTGCGGTAGAAAATATTAAATACGAAAAAGGAAATAATAAAAAAATTTTCAGGTAGCATCGAGTTTAAGCTTTATAAAATATTTAATATGCAAGACAAATCTTAGCAAATTGCAAAATAATTTAGTACAGTGTCTGGAAAGTTTTAATAGTTAGGTTTCGTTTATAAAAGGATCCTAATGGATGTGGATTAAAATACATAATTACTGTAGTGTCGAGATTGGTTGTGTAGAATTCTTCTCTGATGAAGCAGTATTAAGGAAATTTAGTTTAAACTTAAAAATACTACGTTTTTAGTAGGTATTACAAAGAGGTAGGTTATTTTATTACAAGCTAAAATGTCACTTGTGGCGCATTCTAGAGACGAACGAAATGAGTCTCACAACTGTAGATAAAGTCACAAATGTAGCTTAGGTCTTCTACTGACATCACACATATTCAATAACTACAGAATTATTGCTTGTGGCTCATTTTTGGAATTAGGACATATAATAACGTTTCTCATAAACTGCATTTAAACTGGGGCAGGAAATGAAAAGTCAACGATTGTCATAAGTTTTTTGTTTCTACCTTAAATTAATAATTAATTTGTATCCATGCTGTCTTTTTGAAACACTGCCCATTAGTACAAATATATATAAATATATATATATATATATATATATATATATATATATATTATTATGATAATTTATTTTAAAATTTAATTTAATAATTAAATAATCGAATATGGGGATACTTCAGTGATTAGTATTTAGTTTAGTAAATATTAATATAATATGATATTAAATAATTTATAATTATAATTGTGCACCGAACTAGCTCAATCTCATTGTGGGGATAGGGATCAGTATTTAGTGGGAAATTATATTTAATTTGTATGTAATTATATGAATTACTCTTTAGGAAAAATATCATATATGTACAAGAAATAAATCTGAACAGAATTTATACTTCTAACGCATGCGTTGTAACGTTCCTGAATTAAGTTAATACTGTCAAACAATGATTTGCCGATTTAATGTTTATGTTTACAATTGAATTTAAAATTTGGAAATAATTTAAAGTTTTGTTTCTTTTACAGGTGTTTACACAAGTATTATTTGAAATTTTACACCAATACATATAATCAATAAATAATAATTGCAGGAAATCTAACACAACAATGAATACCATAAATAGGGCTATAATGAAAAATTACTCACATATACTGTTCCAAGTTCAAACTGATGTCTTCCTACAAGTTGTTCCAATTCGATGCAGGCACTTTCCAATTAATTCTTGCTGCTACCATATACCCATTGGCTGCTAACAGGTACTCGGGTTGTAGATCACGCTTGCTTCCGTAACTAGTAACGTTTTCTTTCAATTCGGCTTCACTCCAATCACAAATTTTATCTTGGTAATATTTCATTTAAATATATTATTGCTTACTGAATGGTATCGTTTATAAAATATTTAAAGGTTGTCCAAAATTTATTTTAATTTCACTTTTATTTTAGGTGCCGGTTCAAATGTGAATTATTTAAAAGAATTCGTAACAGGAAATAAAACACCAATGATCAAAAATAATTGCGACTTTAATTTGGTAAAACGTAATCAAATCAACTTCGACAAAACGAAAACTTTAAACGTTCAACAAAATCGTCACACAAATTAAATCGTAATGACTTTTTTTGATAACAAACAGGTATCGGAGACCAAACTATTTAAATTATTGCCGGTATAAAAACAATTGCTCTAGAATATTCTTCTCTCCGTTATTTATAACTTTTTCCCGATAATTAAATTAGGTTAGAAAAACTTACTTGTAACACAAATACACAACACTATTTTAACCTTTTTTAAAAAAAACTGAACAAATTATAGAGAGCTCACCACTTCCAGGGCAATTCCTTTTATACCTTTTTGGTTGTTACTAAAACTTCAATTTTTTTCTAGCAAATCTACCTTTATAACTGTCTCTGATTGGTTGAAAAATTTTACAATTTTAACTAAAATAGAAATTTGGCCATATCTTTCTTATATAATAGCGGATTTAAAAACTAACGACAGAAATGAAAACTGTATAACATTTCGAATAGATAGACATCCAACAAGATATGGATCTTTAAATTAATATGCGAAATGACCTAATCTAATTTAAATTTGCTTATAACTACCTAATCTTACAAGCTACACTTAATCTAATTACATATATGTAATCCTGGTAAAATTTGACATAGGAAAACACACATTTAAAATTCAAAATCTTGAATTTAAAGAAATTTTATGTTTATGTAGAAAAATTCTAAATTCAACCCCCATTTCATGAAATTTTTGCGGTGAAATGCAATGTATCCTTTTTAATACTATGAAATACTGAGGAAGACCTCGTATTAATCACGTTAAGAATATAATTTAAGCCTAATATTATTAAAAAAACTATAAATTTGTGAAAAAACCTAGAATTTACAACATAACCAAACTTAATTCTAAAATTGCAAATAAGTTACACTTAAAAACGTTTCTGTAACTCAAAATGTTATGCTAGTGCCTTGTAATACTTGTCTTTATTTTATTTAATGTTCATTTCACCTGCATTGTATAATATAGTGTTGCATTAAAAAGTCACATCGTTTAACACACTTACTTGAATTTTCACTACAAAAATGTATCTAACTGTGAATGTCTTTGTGTTAAAATGTTCTATGCATTGCTATTGTTATTTAAATTGTATCACTAAGTTTGTTACACAATCTCTTCCAAAAATATGTGAGAAATAATCCTAATAAGTCCATATTATAACCCTTTCATGAATTTTATCACATTTCCTGCATTCTAAAACTATTTACACAATATCCCTAATATAATTCTAACTTTACAATTTGTGTTTAAACACCTGTAAAATATTCACATGCCCAAAATACTCTCGAAAAATTGACTTTTATTGAAATAAAGGAAAATACTAAATTGACTTTACGAAAATAAGTTTATTTAACATTCCTGACATTTTTGTTGGTAGCACAATGCTTTTTATAATGAAATCAAATCGTATAAATATTATTCAGATTATTTTGTCCAAAACAAATCCACTTTAAACCCATCGTGAACCAAATTCTATCAAATCAATGTCTCGAACATGTATCAAGCTTGAAATCACCCCTTTTTATAAAGAAATTACTATTTAAACTGTCCGATCCTTGTCTTACTCCTTTCTGAACATCTCAATATATATATATATATATATATATATATATATATAATTAAATATCAAGCTTACACTAAATCCTAGGTTATTAAATCTAAACAACTGCAGAAATGATATTTTAAAATTACTTTTACATTACCAAAAACTCTAATGCGTAAACCTTTCAGTTGTTTGGTTATTAAAATTTTCTGGTAAGCTACTGAACTCAACAAGTTTTTAAGTTAGTACAACAAAGAAATGGAAGGGAACTCGTCATTCTGGGTGGGTTCGTTTCTTGAAGCAGACCATTGTTTTCAAGTGTTATGTACAAACATATTTGCCAATAAGTAATCTAAAGAGTGTACAGTTGACGTTTGATTTAGTTCATTAAGTATCCTACATTATTTTTGAGTTATTGGCGGAAAAATGAATAAAACGTTTTCAGTTTCTAAAAGTGTTTATTTTAGCTTCTATATTGTGATTCTGACATCTGCCAGCTTCTGTTTTTGAAGTAGCCTTATTACGCAAGTGCTACCAATTATTCGCGTAGGAACTGATAACCTATCTCTTTACGCTAATTTGATGCAGTAATTTACACTTCTTATCCCCAAGATGAGTAAACGACCGTATGTCCCAAAGCCAATGCAAAAAGTCCTGCAAGCTCAAAAAGGTTTGAGGGGCTTTTTATGAACGGTATCACAGGATTTTAAACTCACTCCTATAAGTTTGAAAAGTGGAAATGAAAAATGAAAATTAACTGCCACCCCTTAGTGTACAGAAAAGGCAACGGTCAACTTGAGCACCTCGTATAAAGGAAGCCCACACATACAGATAGATATCGGAATGCAAATTGGCATCATCGACTGGTACGGTTTAACCTCTTTAACCACAAGATCAAAAATGTTGACAAATGGAGATAACATTAAAGAAGAAACGAATAAACTGACGACAGCGCTGCTAATGAATGGGTTTTCAAAAAATCGGCATCGAGAACATCAATGGGTCAAAGAGAAATAAGTATGTAGGGCATAGCGTACATCAAACCAACTGCAGATAAGCTTGGCAAAATATTAAGGAAAAATAGAAATAGTATTTCTTACAGTCACAAAGATGTCAATAATACAGAATCCCAAAATTGAACGGGAAGGCCAAGGAGTATATGAGATCCCCTGTACACATTATGACCCTACATACATTGGTCCAGCAAACCGAAGAATTAGAAGAGGAATATCGAAACTCGGTAACAACAAATCTAAGCAGAAAACGCAGAATCTAAATACAGTAAGATGACACAAATTACCAAAATTGTCACAAAAAGGAAACTTGTACAGATAGTAAAATAAACGTCAACTGGAAGAGCGAAAGAATAAGTTAAAGCGGAGAAACATTACACCAAGTATTTTGTGATATTGATACATAATTCAAATGGTCCCGGATTATTTGTGTTTTTATGTTTAAATGGATTGCACTAAAGAGAATTATAACGTTGTATTAAAAAAAAAATCTTTAAGTATATTAATTATTAAAGTAGATGCGGACTCACAACTAATATACCGTTACAAACTACGTCGCATATTTAATTCAAATTTGGGAAGTTTAAAGCTGTTTTTATACTGCATCTTATTCCTTAACTTATATATTAATTTATGCAAACATTAAGTAGTGTTGTTAATGTTTTAAACCTTCATGCTTACAAAATTTATTTAACGAAATAATGAACTTATTTAAGCAAACCTTAACGTAATTATTGA
Organism: Vesta saturnalis; assembly: GCA_036346205.1. Classification (NCBI taxonomy): domain Eukaryota; kingdom Metazoa; phylum Arthropoda; class Insecta; order Coleoptera; family Lampyridae; genus Vesta; species Vesta saturnalis. Next base: position 2,362,711 of record JARFJB010001344.1, read on the forward strand.
AATTTAGAGTGAATATTATAAATTTTGGGTTTGAAATCCAGTTAATAATTTACCAAGTAGACAATTTCCGTAGTCCACACGGATCTCGCCCAAGACCTTTTTTGAATAAGTTTCGATCGCAGTGGCGTCTAGTTTTCATCGCACCAGGCTCAGTTCAGAAAGCAAAATTCGTAACGGGGAATTTTCTAATAGAGGAGAGCAACAAAACCTCTTGTATAGAGGAATTTCTTATGCTTTTCTATATTGCGTACTTAGATTAAAAATTAAAAAAATAGTAGATCCCATAGGTTACCTTGCTTGTTCATTTGGTAGTTCTGAATATAGTTTAGGTACAATGAGTTTGTCTATTTGAGTACCAAATATGTTGTAGTCTGCTCTAGCTGGAATAAAATAGCGCTATGTAACATTAATAATTTACACTTCAGTCACAGGATAATTGCCTATGATTAATAAAGGTTATATTGTACACAAAAAAGTGTGAACAGCCTAATCTGAGTAACACGTTATGTTGAAACGCAAAAATGGTCTATTTTAAGTATCCCAACATTACATTGATCATAGTATATTTAATACAAATTTAGATTATAGGTATTTCCACGCACCTTAGGTGTCTTAGAGTCCCATAATTTATATGATCTCATGAATCACAAGTAACTGAAGGAAAAGAAAGGCGACGTATTTAATTCCCTCCCCAAGGGGGAGGGCGGTCTGTTTGAGCTTTTCAAGCACATTGAGTCACAATCATGGATTCGTAGCATACATATATACACTACATATACATGCATGGTGGGTTTAAGGATGTGTGTGGTCAGAATAGGATCGGAAAGAACGGAGTGAGGGTTTAGAAGCACAACTAGTTACCGTAAATCTTAACACGCCACTTCCTACCACCTAATTCACGTACCCATACCATGGTGAAACATGGCAAACCAGACCTCCGGGCTACTGTCTCCCATGCTTCTTCCCCGCCTTGCGACCCGTGACACCACCTTCCTTTCCTTTGCAGCAGCCACCGCATCTCCTTCAAAATTAGAGAGGAGATCTTCTATGTCCTCTATCGCCTCGTCCTACATCCCACCTACAGCCAAACCTCTTCCAAAACACCTTCCACTTCCAGTCCCACTAAGACACAGAACACCCAGGACTGAAGTGGAATCAGACTCCTGAACAGTTCGCAGGAATAAGATATAAGAATAAGCAATACTAAGAATAAGCATCTAACAATAAAGCATACTAAGAAGAAAAAATACCGTAAATCTAAAAAATGTTAAACATATTAAGCACATAACTTTCTGACCTAAAGCTCGCCTGAAATATAAATGAAATTAATAAATCCACATTGGTTACAACAAGATTCTTTGATATTTATCTCCACTTTGAAAATTCAAAACCATGATAAATCTTTGTTTATATCAGTTTGTTAAGCACTTACATTAAATGTTCGTGTACTATATTAACCGTTACATTTAATTACACACACATTTTATATAAGTACAGTTTATGTTAAATTTGTGTTTATATCAATAAAGAACTTGGTTAGTTTAGATACACATAAAACGGAAGTTCTCGGTTTTATAAGCTTGAACATTATAAAACGCGTTTGAGCTTCGAAATATACGTATTATAAACGAGAAATAGGAAAACACCTTTTCACGATTATTTGCTAACTTTGGTTTACAAAATTTTAAACTATCAATGATTCTGTTTGTCTACGTTACTGCTTAAATACATGGTGGTTACACATAAATACAGCAGGCCTATCAAAAAGCTTCAACGCTATCTGACCACACAAACGAAAACTTTATCAAACCAATTTACACTTAATGTTACTATCAAATTTCGACTTGCATGAGCATCCAGTACATGTTCTTGAAGATAGTAAACATTAGTGTATTAGACGGATTGAATCCCAACTGCAAGTCGGCACAGTCCTCAATCACGCATTGCAAATTCTAAGAATACAAAAATAACAAAGATGCGACAACTTAAGTGCACAGAATCCACTGTAGACACCAAAGGGAATGGCAAAATTCTACTCAGTCACATCTCATAGATCGTTATTTTGTACAAAATTGACGTTTTTTATTAGTTCCGGAACAAATTGTAGTGATTTAATGCGATTAAACTGTTACTAATGTACATGCACCCTATAATGTAATGCTAATGTTACAGTGCTTGTTTATAATAAATTGAAGAGATAAAAGACTTCATTCAGAACGTGAACGCGTATATATGTTCAAAACTTCTAGAAGCCGGACCTATACCTTTTATTACTTCTTATTGAATATGTGAATAAAGCGTGATCCGGTTTAACAACGTTAATGCATATTTTCTAAACATGCATTGGCGAGGCTTACTAGAAATTTAGATCTACAGGGTCATTCATGGTATACCACACGGAATCTTATACTATAAGATTAAAAAAGTTTTGTTTACTAGCGTTACACTTTAAAATTAATTCCATAATGAACAGGGTGTACCACAGCTCGCATTTCAAAGTTATGTTTTTAAATAGAAAATCCTGTATATTATGTAAATTGTGGCTTCTATGATCAAACTAATGGTATGCTTCATTGGAATTTACGCCACCTAAACCTTTAGGTTTTCTAATTATATCGTGATTTTTGCAAAAGCATGAAAAATTTTGATTATGAATTACTAAACAAGTATTTTCTTTTTTTAGATATACATATATATATATATATATATATATATATATATATATATATATATATATATATATATATATATATATGCAACGTATCCCAGATAACATTTCCAGCATGGGGATCTCGCTTATTATAAAAGATTCAGATTTGGTTAAATTAGATGATTTACTCCTAAGGATTAGTGAAATTATAGGGCACTCTCCAATTTCCAAATTTCCATGTATTTTAAGACTTATGACAAGAAAAAGAAAAATGTCAAATTTCTTTTTCTTGTAATATCTTTTTTGTTATATTAGACATATAAATTTTATTTGCACTTTCTTAAGATACTTTTTATGCAGAATTTAAGTACCAATTTGGATTCTTTTTGCACTTTCTATTTTTTAGTTTCAACCCCGAAATTAATTTTTTCTTATGGAACGACAAGTCGGCTTTGAAATAATTGATCGTGTTTTTTTATCCTGTTTACAATGATATAGCACATGTACTATCTATTTTTAAAAACAACAAAGAAAATTAAAAAAAATGTATTTCAGTAAAGGCTCTAACAATAAGCAGGCCGTGAAACATAAAAACACAATCGAATTTAATGTCACTTAAACATTATTTTTTCCAGAATATTTTTGTGTCAAACATCGCTTTATTTACTAATACTGAAAAGTTTGATATGTTGAGTTGTTACATCTTGTCTCATAAAAACAGTTTAGAAGCTGAACGGATGTACTTGAGGCTGTATCCTGAAAGAAGGCAGCCCAGTGCTCGTACGTACAGAAATTTGGTAATTAATTTAAAAGAATATGGTTCATTTTCAAAACCTACTAGAAATCCGAAATTACGGAATGAAGATGCAGAACTAAATGTATTACAATCAGTTATTGAAAATCCTTCAACATCTGTTAGAGAAATTGAACATAACACTGGTATTTCGAAAACTACATCACAAAGAATTTTAAAACGTCAAAGATATCATCCGTATAAGTACACCATTCTGCAGGGACTTAGAGATGGAGATCAGGGAAGAAGATTACAATTTTGCCAATGGTATGTTAATCAATGTGAGAATAACGATAATTTTCCAGCTACGAGTTTGTGGTCTGACAAAAGCAGATTTACAAATAATGGCCTTTTCAATCGACACAATGTTCACTTTTGGGACCGTGAAAATCCTCACGTTGTTAAGGAAAGTCGGCATCAAGTGAGATTTGGTTATAACGTCTGGTGTGGCATTTTAGGCGCTAAACTTATTGGGACCATACTTTTTAACGAAACATTAAATAGTGAAAGGTATTTGAATTTACTACAAACTGATTTAGAAAATAAACTTGATGATTTACCACTGATTGAGAATATTAATATCTGCTTGGAACAAGATGGCGCCCCACCCCACAATTCAAACATCATCAGCGAATATCTTAATAATCGGTTTCCAAATTCATGGATTGGTAATTGAGGGCCGATTTTATGGCCACCCAGATCTCCAGACTTAACGCCCTTGGACTTTTACCTTTGGGGCTCCGTAAAAAATCGAGTGTACGTGCAAACATTTGAGAATGCCGAAGATCTTCGTGAAGTTGTTCTTACAGCATTTGGTAGCATTAAACGCCAAAAACTACACAGAGCAATTACGTCGACACTACACAGGGCACAATTATGTTTAGAACGGAATTGTCAATTGTTTGAACATCTTTTATAATTGGATAATTATCTCCAATACTATTACCTGCTTAACTCTTGTTGTTATCTATTATTTGTCGTTTTCTCATGCTTCACGGTCTACTTATTGTTAGTCTTTAATAAAATACATTTTTTAAATTTTCTTTGTTGTTTTTGAAAATAGATAGTACATGTGCTGTATCATTGTAAAGAGGATAAAAAAACACGATCAATTATTTCAAAGCCGACTTGTCGTTCCATAAGAAAAATTTAATTTAGGGGTTGAAACTAAAAAATAGAAAGTGCAAATAAAAATCCAAATTGATATTTAAATTCTGCATAAAAAATGTCTTAAGAAAGTGCAAATAAAATTTATATGTCTAATATAACAAAAAAAATATTAAAAGAAATTTGACATTTTTCTTTTTCTTGCCATAAGTCTTAAAATGGAAATTTGGAAATTGGAGAGTGTGCTATAATTTCACTAATTCTAGGAGTAATTCATCTAATTTAACCAAATCTGTATCTTTTATAATAAGCGAGATCCCCATGCTGGAAATGTTATCTGGGATACGTTGCTATATATATATATATATATATATATATATATATATATATATATATATATATATCTAAAAAAGAAAATACTTGTTTAGTAATTCATAATCAAAATTTTTCATGCTTTTGCAAAAATCACGATATAATTAGAAAACCTAAAGGTTTAGGTGGCGTAAATTCCAATGAAACATACCATTAGTTTGATCATAGAAGCCAAAATCTACATAATATACAGGATTTTCTATTTAAAAAAACTTTGAAATGCGAGCTGTGGTACACCCTGTTCATTATGGAATTAATTTTAAAGTGTAACGCTAGTAAACAAATCTTTTTTAATCTTATAGTATAAGATTCCGTGTGGTATACCATGAATGACCCTGTAGATCTAAATTTCTAGTAAGCCTCGCCAATGCATGTTTAGAACATATGCATTAACGTTGTTAAACCGGATCACGCTTTATTCACATATACAATAAGAAGTAATAAAAGGTATAGGTCCGGTTTCTAGAAGTTTTGAACATATATACGCGTTCACGTTCTGACTGAAGTCTTTTATCTTTTCAAATCGCATTAAATCACTACAATTTGTTCCGTAACTAATAAAAAACGTCAATTTTGTACAAAATAACGATCTATGAGATGTGACTGAGTAGAATTTTGCCATTCCCTTTGGTGTCTACAGTGGATTCTGTGCACTTAAGTTGTCGCATCTTTGTTATTTTTGTATTGTTAGAATTTGCAATGCGTGATTGAGGACTGTGCCAACTTGCAGTTGGGATTCAATCCGTCTAATACACTAATGTTTACTATCTTCAACAACATGTACTGCATGCTCATACAAGTCGAAATTTAATAGTAACATTAAGTGTAAATTGGTTTGATAAAGTTTTCGTTTGTGTGGTCAGATAGCGTTGAAGCTTTTTGATAGGCCTGCTGTATTTATGTGTAACCACCATGTATTTAAGCAGTAACGTAGACAAACAGAATCATTGATAGTTTAAAATTTTGTAAACCAAAGTTAGCAAATAATCGTGAAAAGGTGTTTTCCTATTTCTCGTTTATAATACGTATATTTCGAAGCTCAAACGCGTTTTATAATGTTCAAGCTTATAAAACCGAGAACTTCCTTTTTATGTGTATCTAAACTAACCAAGTTCTTTATTGATATAAACACAAATTTAACATAAACTGTACTTATATAAAATGTGTGTATAATTAAATGTAACGGTTTATATAGTACACGAACATTTAATGTAAGTGCTTAACAAACTGATATAAACAAAGATTTATCATGGTTTTGAATTTTCAAAGTGGAGATAAATATCAAAGAATCTTGTTGTAACCAATGTGGATTTATTAATTTCATTTATATTTCAGGCGAGCTTTAGGTCAGAAAGTTATGTGCTTAATATGTTTAACATTTTTTAGATTTACGGTATTTTTTCTTCTTAGTATGCTTTATTGTTAGATGCTTATTCTTAGTATTGCTTATTCCTGCGAACTGTTCAGGAGTCTGATTCCACTTCAGTCCTGGGTGTTCTGTGTCTTAGTGGGACTGGAAGTGGAAGGTGTTTTGGAAGAGGTTTGGCTGTAGGTGGGATGTAGGACGAGGCGATAGAGGACATAGAAGATCTCCTCTCTAATTTTGAAGGAGATGCGGTGGCTGCTGCAAAGGAAAGGAAGGTGGTGTCACGGGTCGCAAGGCGGGGAAGGAGCATGGGAGACCGTAGCCCGCAGGTCCGGTTTGCCATGTTTCACCATGGTATGGGTACGTGAATTAGGTGGTAGGAAGTGGCGTGTTAAGATTTACGGTAACTAGTTGCGCTTCTAAACCCTCACTCCGTTCTTTCCGATCCTATCCTGACCAAACACATCCTTAATCCCAGCATGCATGTATATGTAGTGTATATATGTATGCTACGAATCCATGATTGTCACTCAAGGTGCTTGAAAAGCTCAAACAGCCCGCCCTCCCTCTTGGGGAGGGAATTAAATACGTCGCCTTTCTTTTCCTTCAGTTACTTGTGAATCATGAGATCATATAAATTATGGGACTCTAGACACCCAAGCGAGATCCCCATGCTGGAAATGTTATCTGGGACGCGTTGTATATATATATATATATATATATATATATATATATATATATACTAGAGCGCACTAATCAATTAAAGTTTGGGTTTTACTTGTAAAAAAGTAAATGACTTATACAGAGCGATCACAAATAGGACACACTGTATTTTATGCCACCGACTAATGTCAAGTTTTGTCTTTCGAACTGTGTTAGGTTTACCTATACCAACTACAATTGTGAAACAATTGCGCACTATTAAAGAAATGGTAGCATACAATATGTTTTCGGATGAAGTGGTTATGAATACAGTTAGGAAACATACACATAGGATGATGTAACTCCATTAGAGAACAAATAGAAACAAAGCATGTAAAGATACCAAACTATCCTGCTTATACAAAGGGTCTATATAAAACCTTTTCCAAAATTTATTTGAAAACAGTCACTACTTCAGACAATAGTTGGCAAACTCTTTTAGGTAATCTAAAAGATCCAGTGGATAAGTAGGATAGGTCGGAAATTTATAAAATTAATTGTAAAAACCGTGATCAAGTATATGTAGTGCAACATAAACAACCTACCAAAATTCGCTTTAAAGAACATTTATATCATGTCAAATACAAACGTTACGATAAGTCTCCGTAGCCTTACATGTCAGTTAATAAAAATCATATAGTAGATAAGGTCTCTTGCTATCATTTTTTTTAATCCTTTGCTTCTTTTTCTTTGGGATCTTCTTTTTTCGTGATTCCGTAAGGTCTTCATTCTTCGGGCAGTTTTGGGATCTTCTCCCTCTACAGCCCTGGGTTTTAGGTTTTTGTGTGTTGTGTTATATTGGTGTATTGTAAGTGGTAACAATGTTGATATTTATGATTTGTAGAGAAAAAAAATTCTTTTATTGAGTGTTTAATGTTTGAGGTTGGTGTATAGTGGGTATTGTAGGGTGGATAGAACTGTCCATTTTCGCTGTGGCGGTCGTCATCATTTTCCTTGAGGATTAGCTTTATCTTAGGATGTAGGGAGTATTATTATCCTCTGGCAGGTTATCTATTAGTTGAAGTAGGAGTCCTGGGAGGTATTTGAATTTGGTTTTGGGTTTACGTGGTAGTCGCGGTTTGTTGGAGAATGGGATTTGTAGTATTTGTTTGGTTGGGACCGTGTCATAATCTGTCCTGCGATTTGTGTATTTGGTCTGTAGTGTTATTAATCTGTCGGTTGTTGAATTTTGCCGTGTTATATGGTTAGTTCGTTAGGGTGTCTGAAGTGTAGTTTGTGTATGGTGCGTAGTATTGTCCTTTCTCAGGAGGCGAGGGACTAGAGTAGGTTTGTTTCTAGACTTGCGTACATTGGAGTTCGTTAGTGGAGTATCGGTCGAATGTAAGTTTTGTAAGTGTGTTGAAGGGTTTTGGGGTCACAACCTCTGACGTTTCCTCGCAGCATTTTCAATAGTGATGTCCGGTTGCGTATCTTATTGACAGCACCACTACCGTTGGGTTGTCAGTATAGGGTCCAGGAGAAAGTGATACCTAGGTGTATGATTGAGTCTTGTAGTTGTAGTCTTTGTCCGCGTAGGGTCAAGTTGATGTTGTTGGAGGTTTGTCTGTCAAAGTTGGATAAATTCGGACGCCTAAACAGTATTGTTTGTGTTTTATTTGGGTTGATTGTTAGTCTCTACCGGTTGGCGCAGTTGGAGAAGCGAGTAAGTTGTTGCCCCGTCACTGCAAATAGCAACGTCATCGGCGAATTGAGCTACTGTTACGTTCGGGTTGGTACTTTGGGGAATGTCGTATGCATATATGGTGTATAGGATAGGTGCCAGGGCCGTTGCCGATGAAAAGTCGAGGAGGTGCAGGAGCCTACTCGTACCTTCACACATCTGCCTGACAGATATGAGAGAAGGAGTTGGACGAATGCGGTCGGAAAGCCTAACTGTCTTGGTTTGTATATTAGTCCTGCGTACCATACTTTGTCAAAAGCTTGTTTGGTATCGAGGAAGACTGCGAGGCAACAGTCCCCGTGGTTCAATGCTTTTGAGGATTCGGTACATAGTTTTACTAAGGGGTCTTGGCAAGAACGGTTTGGTCTGAAGCCTAACTGGCTGTTGGGGATGATCTCGTTGGCTTCGAGGTGAGCTCTTAGCCTTCGGGACATGATAGTTTCTAGACATTTGCCCATACAACTTAAGAGGAAATCAGTCTGTGGGATGAAGGTTGGGAAGGATCGGATCTAGGTTTGGGTAACGTGGCGGTTGAAGCGGACTTCCTTTCCGTCGGGAAATAGGATGGGGCAAGGCATCTGTTGTATATTTGGGCTAAGTGTCTAATGGCGTTTTGTGGATGGTTATTCAGTATTCGGCGGTTAAGTCAGTCTTGTCCTGGAGCGGTATTTACCTTGTTTAAGAATTTGTAGTATTAGATCGGGTGAAATGGAATTAATGAAGGGGTCGTTGTCGGTTTTGGTTTTGGTTTAGGAATGCCTCAAGGCTTTGCTCGAGCCGAGCTTTGAAATGTTATCGAACGATGGATCGTCGGGGGTAGTGAGGACTGTTTTCAGGTGAAGGCCTTCTGGTCTGAAACTGCGAGGGTACCTTGAGGATTGATTAGGTGGCATTTTGTTTTAGTTTTTTGTTTCGTTAGGGTCTTGAATTTGTGCCAGAATGTAGGGTCTTCGCGGTAATCAAGTTTGGTTGTTTCTTTTGCCCAGTTTTCTTGGGTGTATTTGTTGGTCTCTAGTCGGATTATTGCGCTTAGTCTGTTGTATTCGGTTTTTAGTGCTGAGTCTCTGATCTTCAGAAATCGTCGGTATATTCGTCGATTTTCCTTGATCAGGAGAATGAATCGGGGGAGTTGATGTCTATTACTTTTGTCTGGCGTCAAGGTCTCGTAGTAGTACTGCATTGGGGTGTTGGCTATATATTGTAGTAGTGGAGAGGAAATGGTGTTATGCCCTGGAGGGTTATGATAGCAAAATACTATTATAGGGTAATGAGGGAAGGTGCACCGTTGCAGCTACACATTCAAGATGTTGAAGGTGCGGCGGTAAGGTGTAGGGAACGGATGGGTATCGGGAGTGTACCAGGAGTGAAGTACCTCGTTTGTCTCTGTCGGGGTTATTGTGAAGGTAGGTATTGTAATGGGTTATGTTAAGCATGCCTATGTTGGTTAATTTTGTCTCTGTTATGGCTAGTATTTGTATGTGGTCTGTGCCGACTAAATTTTTGATCAGGTGGCGTTTTTGTCGAATGCCACCCGCGTTAACTGTCCCTATCGTCTGGTCCATTGCGAATGGAAGTCCGGAGGATAAGTTAGGGGATGGAGGAAAGGAACTGAATGGGAATTTACCCCTGTCGGTGGTAGGGAGTGCTACCGCTCCAACCGCAGTACAATCGCCTGTTTAAGAACTCTCTGGCTTATCAGTGAAGATAGTGAACAGAGAGAAGGAAAGGGCTCTAAGGAAGGTGTTGATCCTGAGAAAGTGTTCGTGGCTCTCATCGTCAGGATCGGAAGAGATGTTAGAAGCTGTTTCCAGCTTGGAAAGGGGGCTACCTTGGTAGGAGAGGCTGGGATCTCCCGTCGTTTCTCATAGTCGAAACTGTAAGTAGGGTGGGAGCCGCCGTAGTTGTTACACTTTGGGTAGGATAAGGAAGGACAGGTTTGGGATTTGTGGCTTTCACCACAGGAGGGGCACTCTACTGCTAGGTGGCCCACCTGGGTACAAGTGGAGCAGTATTTGGGAATGGGATTGGGGGTATGTGAAGACTCGCATAGATAGCGTCTGACGAACATACAGACGCCGTTATGCAAGAGGTAATCTATTGAGGATTTGGAGTGGGTTAGGATACGGACAAAGGAAGTAGGACGGTTGTTGGCTCTAGAAACTATACGGATGGCCTTGGTAATGTGCGGGAGGTCGATGGCCTGTGTAATTTCTGCTTCTGTTATGTCTCGGTCAACCTCGCGGATGACGCATGACAGGGAGAGAGGTTTAGGTTCGGGTCGGGTGTGGGTTGGGCCGAACAATTGCGTTAAGGTAATGGATGGGGTACCAAAGGTGGCTTTAATGGATTTCTTCAGTTCAGCTGTAGGGATAGGATGTGAGGTTTCTATAAGGGCAGTGTGATTATGGTTGAATCGTAGTTTCGCCCACGGGAGCTGGAGGGGACGAAGGATGGTGCACAGTTTCTTCTGGTAAGTAACTGATAGGGGAGTATTGCGTAAGCTATACGGTTGAGGTCTAGGATGAGGATGAGGATGAGGAAGATGATTAGGATATGGACTAGGTAGAGGGTGAGGGTGAGGGTGAGGGCGAAGTCTTGTTCGTTGTCTTCGTCATCGTCGTGATTGTCGTCGTCCGGGTCGGTGCTACCGGTAGCGAAGCTACGGCAGCGTACGTCTCGGTCGGTGTCGTCTTTGTCATCGTCGGGGTTGAAAGGGGAAGGGGCCTGGGAGGTGCGGGTTTACCATGTTTTACCACGGCGGTTAGTAATTGAATGGGGTGTGCAATAAATGCACATGTATTTGTTTTTTTAAAGGTGGTGGACTCCTACCGAGGTGCAGCCTCACACCCCGCTGGATTAAGGCTTTGAGTTAAGAGACCGACAGAAAATGGAGGGATTTGTTAATAGGTAAGGATAGTGTATAAAAATTTAATTTATCCTGCGGCGTTCCTTTTCATGTGGTTGGCTCCGGTCACTGGCTGTCTTCTTGCGTTGTCTCAGGCGTTCTTCCTGCTTCCTTCACACTCCTGGTCCTGCTGCTACTTTCAGACCGACGGTCTTCTATATCGGATAAGGAATGTTTTAATTCCGTTTTCTCTTCTGTAGTGGTGTGTTAAAACAGTGACCACTACTGCTGGTGAAAACCCGTAGAAAGTCCGGCACGCGGTTAATTAGATAATTACAAAACTAATTAACGGTAATATGCTAGCGAGTTGTCAGTGCAGACGATTGACAAGAAGTTATTGCTATCAAAGTTTAAAGATCTTTAAAAACTAACAAACTCTAGTGAACAATGACGATCAAGGACCCCTAAGTTACTCGGAACTCATTAAACTTTCACAGCAACGAAGCGTTACTCGCTGATGATATATATATATATATATATATATATATATATATATATATATATATATATATATAGGGTGTATTTAAAACCACCGACAAACGAACACTGGAGATTCTATGATTCAAAATACGACAAAATGATCATAAACGCTTTTCCGAAAATGCTTCCTAACCGAGATACAGGTTGATTAAAATACTTTTTTTAAGGTTTTTTTAAGATTCCTCTAAAACTACAAAAGATATTACACTGAGATTTGGTACACCTAAATATCTAATTAAATACAATTAATCAGGTGAGTTTGAGTCAACTGACTCCATCCAGTGACGTAGAATATTTTAAGTTAATCAGTTCAAGTAAAAAAAAGCACGCCCCTGGTTTTTTTGAAGAAATATTTTTTTGATAGATTCAACACTTAATTCTGCAAATAAAATCATACTTAGCATTTTTTCGGTTCGGCACCCGCTTTTGAAATATTTTGCATTAACATAAACATTATTCAGTAATAACCAAATTAAATAAATCAGAGATTGCTTTGCATTTGACAGTTACGTATCTTATGTTTGCTAAAATAGTTGCATTTACGCGTGTTTTGAAATTCATTGTTTGTGTCTAATTACTGTGAAAAAATGAATTATTCCAAACGAGAACTGGTAGATTTGCATTTATGTTATTGTAATACTAATTGCAATGCTCGTGCAGCTGCACGACTTTATGAACAAAGATTTCCAAATAGAAGACATCCACATCATACTACGTTTAGAACCATTTAACGTAATTTGTTAGAGTATGGATGTTTAAAAGGAAAAAAAAATCCAGACGAAATGCTCGTGTACCAGTTGAAATTGAGGAACAAATTTTAGATAGAGTTTATGAAAATTCATCAGTAAGTACGCGTGAGTTAGGTTTAGAATTTGGTGTGTCGCATAGCAAGTCTTGGAAAGTTTTACGAGAACAAAATTTACATCCCTTTCACCTACAAAAAGTGCATGTATTATTGCCTGCTGACCATCCTCGTCGAATGAATTCTTGCGAATGGTTTTTAAATAAAAATGCTGAAGATATACAATTTGTTAGAAACTTATTGATCACTGATGAGTGTACTTTTTTCCCGAAATGGAATAATACACTTGCATAATTCTCACAAATGGTTAGATGAAAAATTAGCATCCAACTGTAGTTACAGCTCACCAACATAGATTTAGCGAAAATATTTGGATAGGTATACTAGACGATCACCTAATCGGACCTATCCGTTTTCCTCAAAGACTTACTGGCGAATTCTATTTAAATTTTTTGAGAGAAGATTTGCCAGAATTGTTTGACGACGTACCCTTAGATGTTAGAATGAACATGTATTTCATGCATGATGGTGCACCACCACATTCTACACGAAACGTCAGAGAATTTTAAATGCATGGTTCCCTGGACGCTGGATTGGACGAGGAAGTGAAGTACCGTGGCCGGCACGATCGCCAGATTTAAACCCATTGGATTTTTTGTGTGGGGGTATCTGAAAACTCGTGTCTATTCTGTTCAAATTGATAATCGAGAGCAACTTTGGAATCGCATACAGATGGCATGCGATGAGATTAGGGCTATGTCACAATTTTTTTAGCGTGTTAGGTTTCATTTCCTAAGAAGAATACAAGTTTGCATTCAAAATGAAGGAGGATGTTTTGAACAATATGTATAAAAATAATTATTATTTTGTTTTTGATTCCTTCAATATCTCTTTAATAATGTACCTAATAGTTAACTGCGTTATTTTTTTGTAAAATAAAACAAATTTTGATTTTTATTGAATAATGTGGTCGTTTATGTTAATGCAAAATATTTCAAAAACGGGGCGCTGAATCGAAAAAATACTAAGTATGATTTTATTTGCAGAATTTACTTCATATCTTTCGACTGCTTTGAGCTAATTTTGTAAAATTTCTTATATGGGGGTTTCTTGGGATGAGAAATTCAAATGTATCATCGATTTCGGTGTATCTCCTATAGGGCGCTACAAGCCACCATTAGGACATGTTTAAACCGCTAAAACTTTTTTGTGCTATACTGTAGGCCCTTTTAGTATGGAATAATAGCTTTCCCTACCTTTTCTGCTTAAAAAAGGTATACCTTCTTGATATCGTTAAGAGCACCGTTTTCCGAGAAAAACGCTCATGGTGCATGCAAATGATCCAAAAGTATAATAATTCATAATAATAATAAGAATAACTCATGAAGTCGATTTATTGAAAAAATAAGGAAGAATGAAGTTTTTCAAGAACAATAATTATTGAAGAAAAAACAAAACAACAATTAACAATATGAAGAACAAAGTTAAACAGTTCAACAAATATTCAAAATTTTCACTATTTTTTTGCATGCACAAGTTAATTCCTCTTAAAGAATTACATTGCACTCTGGGCAATACATCAGGACTATTCTTCAATAAATTAGCTTCATGAATTATTCTTGCCAACAATTCTTCTTGCGTATTAACTAAGGATGCATAAACCTTTGATTCCAAGGCACCGCACAAAAAAATCACAGGGTGTCAAGTCCGGTGATCGAACCGGCCAATTCACCTCCTCTTCCAATTCAGCGCCGTGGATATACCTCATTTAATTGTTGTCTTACATTTAAAGTAGAATGAGGACGTTCGCCATCATGCATAAACCAAAGGTCACGATGAAGAAGTAAGGGCAAATCTTCCAATGAAATAGGTAAATTTTGTATTAAAAAGTTCAAGTACCTATCTCCATTCAGCCGATTTGGCAGTACAAAGGGACCAATAATAAAAGCGTCTACAATTTCAGCCCAGATATTTACTTGAAATTGATGCTGATAATGAGATACGCTCGTTTCATGAGAGTTTTCAACAGCATGAACATGTTCATTATGAACATTGAAAATACCGCATCTAGTAAAAGTAGCTTCGTCCGTGAACAACATTTTTTTACTAAAACTTGGATTTTCGATTCTTCTATGAATATTAAATCGACAGAAAGCTAAACGTTGATGGGGATCCATGGGCAATATGTCTTGAACTGATGATTTCGAAATTCCCAATTGCAATCATACACGTCATGTGCTGGTTTTTGAATTTATTTCAACAGCATCCAAAATCTGTTCTTCTATTTCCGCCGTCCTTATGGTTCGTCTGCGTCCAGAATGTACACGGCTTGGTTGAAACTAGCCATTTTCGCGGAGACGTCTTTCGGTATTAGCAAAGGGGTGCCGATTTGGAGTTCTACGGAAAGGATATTTTTCCCTATAAATTCTTATACTTCTTCGACCGTTGCAAAGGCAAAGTCCATATACTAAAAGCATATGAACCATTTCAGAATTAGTGAAACCGTGAGCCATAGTTATGGATCTTTATCAATGCGAAATCGACAGAAAAGAACTAAAGTTTGGTAAATAAATTCAACTGTCGATATGGTAACTAAAAAGCAAAGGCGACTAAAGTTTTTTAATTAAGTAAAAGAAAATTTATTTTGTTCGTCCCAGTCGACGGCTGATGATGATAGCTTAGCTGATGAAACACGTTCGGTGTTTTTATTTTTGTGTGTGACATGTGGGTGTAGTTTGTTTCATTTTGGAAAACTTAAATTATGAAAGAATAAGCTACTTTATCTACCTTTGATGTTTTAGTTTACACATTTAATGACACTTTAACATTTTATTTTGAGGCACTCTTTCGCATATGCTATAGAAAAAAGGTATGTCGTCAAAAGTGAGATGGAACGTTTAAACACAAATTAATATGTGTTTTTAACAAGATGCCTATTTGAGCATGTGAGCATTTATTAAGAAATAATGTTGCATAAATACTTACAGGCCCTATTTTTGTGTTAAGTAGGTGATAGGTAAATTCCAATTAATTTTGAAATAATTGTAGCCATAGCATCCGATCTCCGCTTATATTTTGACAAAATTTTCTCTAATCGGAATATCTCAATAATCAATAAAGACTCACCAAAAATTAAAGGTGTCGGGGTGTGTGGTAGAGATTTTATAAGAATTTGTACCTGCATAGTAAATAAGGTGCCTTATGGATTAGTATGTGACGTTCCAAAGACAGGGAATGAGGAATAACATTAATTGTTTTGGTTACTACTATTAACAAACACTTAGTATCACTATCTCTTTAATTCACATTAAAATAATATAAGTGCGGAATGTAATAAATATTTTTGAGGGTGCGGAAACTTAGTCGAGCGAGTTTAACCCACAAGCAACGATATCGCACTTTTCTACGAGTTATGTACCTTATTTTTTACACGACTGCACATAATCAGAAATAGAATTGCGAAGTTGTAAGGAAGTACCGATTTATGGATTTTAGTACCTTGAATGCACATTAACTTGGTTCTACGCATCGTTCTCACGTAGTTACATCACTCGGAGTCACTTAGTGCCGTTAAAAATTGCAAATGCATTAGCTAATGTCCAAATGCATTTGTATTCCAAGCTTATTTGGTTGCACCGTTTCACACTTTCCCTTGGATCAGTTTTCTAGAATATGATTTTTTTTGCGCAGAGTTTCCTGGGACTGTGTTTTATGTAAGAAATACTGGAATGTATATAATTGATATTTGAGTAAGGGTTGAAAAGAAAAAGAAAACACATATTAGGGTAGAGAAACAGGTGTTCTGCCGAAACTGGCTTAACGAATCTTTGGAAATTTCTATGTGCACATTCTCGGTGTAAAAACGTCACTAGTTAATAATTAATTACGTGCCGCGGATCAAAAGGCATCTTTGTTTGGTACTAAGAAATTTGATATTAGATGTAGGTTTTTCTACGGATGAGTGCATATTTTTAAAATTAAGATTTCGTTCAATAATGAATGTGGAAAAATGTTCCCACGTAATGTTTAATGTTTTTTACTTTTGAAAAACGGGGTTTGATTTCGGGAGGAAATATATGTAGGTGAAGTTAGAGGGGAAGGCAGTGGCGGTTGCAGTTTTGATTGAGCCGGATTGCTTTGATTATTTTAATTAGAAACTCCCATTATAAACCGTTCGGTGTATAAATATTTCGTCGTATACCTTTTAGAAGAACTAAAACGCTAATTTGTTCTTTTCTTTTTGTGTAGGTTTTAACGTAAGTTTTTCTAAAAATTAATCTATCATTAATAGCCATTGCCTCGAGTTTGATCCGCGTATCTTAACTCGTCACGTTGTGGTAAAGTGTTTAACAAAAGGGAATATATTCAAAACGTAAGTAGGTATTTTTATGTAAATTAAAGCTCGCAGCAAATAATTCTACAAGCCTATGTAACGTATTAAAAATCAAGCCTTGTCTTAAAAAAAGTATCTCATTGCGCACGCGGGCTCATTAAGTTGAAATCTGTTAAAATAAAGGGGCTAGCATCAGACAGTACAGGGCTTGCTCCCTCATGTACTTAGCCGAAGCAGCACTGTTGTTTGTGGGCACTTTCGCTACCACTGGCTCATACATGAGTCACAACAATTTCTATAAACAGACCACCGTCCCATATACGATCCATCGATAAATATAAATGGAATTGCTTTAAAAAACATGAAATGCAGAGCCAGTGTTTTGTCGTTCAGGAAAGGTCTACGTGGATGTCAGATGCACATTTGAGTCTGTGAAACAATTATGATTTTTTAAGTTATGGTGATTTGTTTACGTACACGTGTTTCAAGTATTACTCCTGTGTATGTTTGTATCTCTTTTGTTTTTTAAAGGTAGGTGTTTATTTTTTTAATGACAATTGTAAATCTAAGGGTAATTGTTAACAATTAATTCATTTTAATAATGATGTTTTAGCACTAGTTATCACAAAAAAAAATTGAAACAACATGAGATTGAAAAAATTATGAAATATGGTTTATCAAATGATAAAGAGGATAAAGAACATGAAAATGATTCAGATTATTCGAATTTATAAACTGCACTGTCTGAAAATGAAACTGTTGCTAAGTGTTCTATACAGGGTTTTCATACAAAAGCGATATCCTAAATAATTCGGTTCAATGTTAACGGTTCTTCAGTTGTTATAGGAAATATCGGGCTGCTATTTTACTAAGTGCAAGTTATATTATGTTTGTAATATTTATTAGGGAAAATATGAGTATGTAGATTCCTAGTCAATGTTTTGCAACTTTTCACAATCCAATTTGAATTTAAAATTATTACCAAATGAAATATATTATGTATTTTGCAGAAATAAACGTTTATTTTTGGCAACATGTATTTTTCTGGAATCTTTTTTACTTTACTACACTCTATACTATCAGGTTGTTGCACAAATAATGTCCGTTTTTATTATTGTTAAGCTTTAATGCATTTTTGACTCATAAAGTTTTTCAAAAATGTTGTTAAGTTATATATTATTTTAAAGCGCATTACTTGTTCTATCTACCTAAGCTAAAAGTTTTGCTCTTAATCACAGTGTACTAAAATTGTTTATCTTTTTGTTACAGATGAAAAATTTAGAAATACGTGCAATTTTTATTATATGAATTTAAATTAGGCACAAATGCAACAGAGACGAGCCTAAAAGTTAACTAGGCTTTTGGTAAAGGTGCAGCTAATGAAAGAACTATACGTCATTGGTTTGAAATATTTCGACGTGGTCAAGAAGCCCTCCTGGATGAGCATGATCGGGGTCTGCCTAGAACTGTTGATAATAAATGGCCGAAAGAAATTGTTGAAACTGACCCATCAAAAACAAGTCGAGAACTTGCAGAAGAACTGGAAGTTCACTATTCAACTTTTGATCGCCATTTGTATGAACTGAGGAAAGTGAACTCCATATGAACTTACAGAAATGAACAAAAATCATCGGTTTGAAATTCGCTCTTTCTATCTTTTGCGCCACAAAAGATGGCCCATTTCTTGATCGTATTGTGACTTATGATGAAAAATGGGTGTTCTATGCACAACAGAAAGCGTTCAGGTCATTGGTTAGACCAAGGTGAAAAACCAAAACACTTTCCAAAACCAAATTTGCATACAAAAAAGAACACGTTGACTGTATGGTGGTCCTGTCCAGGGATAATCAACTATAACTTCTTAAAATCAGGTGAAACAGTAACTGCTAAGAAGTACTGTACACAAATTGATGAAATGCATCAGAATTTGCAAAAGAAGTGTGCAGCATTGGTAAACAGAAAAGGGCCGGTTCTTCTACATGGTAATGCAAGGCCACATATTGCACGCATCACCCTTTAAATACTGAACGAACTTGGATGTGAAAGTCTGCCTCACCCACTCTATTCATCAGATCTCTCCCCAACTGATTTTCACTTCTTTGCACACTTAACAACTTTCTCAATGGGAGATTGTATAAAAACAAGACTGATGCCGAAATTGCAATTGAAGATTCATTGGATACAGAGAACCAAGTGTTTTTTTATAAAAGGCATTAATAAACTGTTATTTCGTTGACAGAGATGTGCAAAATGGTTCTTATTTTGATTAAAATGGTTCAGTGGAACTTGAGATATTTGTGTTTAAAATTTTGCATTAAAAACGGACATTATTTTTGCAACAACCCAAATACTTGATGCACATTTGAAACAGCTAATATATGAGTATCGTAGTCTATTTACAATAATTCATCTAAATGGATTACTGTCTCATACCTGAGCCAGTGGCATCATTTAGGTTTTTGATGAAGAACCACCATAAATATTCAAACCATACATTTTACACTCCCTAATGACACAATTAATTGCAGAAACCTGTTGTGGTCTATCTGAAGCAATTTGAATATAGGCCGCGGTAGCGAATGTATCGTTGCCTTACTTTACAATTAATTCGAAAAAAAAAAACACAAATACATAATACTCCATTCCAATTCGTTTTTGTTTAGATTGGGACCTGGAAATATAGTGAGAATGAAAATGTCACGATGCGGTGTACTTAAGGTTACCTTCTCTAATAAGTATTTAAATCATGTTGCCACCTTATCTTCTACCAATTATTATTGTTTGTTCAATTTCTTCTTATCGTAATTATTTTTCGAATTTTGTACGACATTAATAATTAATTACAAAACTAAACCTGTAATTAAAGTAAAAACTCGATCAGTTAATAAATTATTGTTATGGAGGTGGCAGTTAAAAAAAATTATAAACAGAACGGCGACTATGACAAAATTTACCTGTGGATAGTAAATCCAATATGCTTAAAACAGTTTTTAGAGTGAACATTTCTCTATATTTTGTGGAATGTCGTTCAATATTTCTTTACATCTACTAAACCAATTTGTGTTATGTTATTTAATCATAAGTTTTATAACAAATCATCCAACATTGCCTGCAGACAAAGTGCTTATATAACATGGGTTAATTGAAAACAACAAAACTTTCACTGTACAAAGAAACAATACTTGTCTAGCGGATGAAAACTTTAATTTTAGTTGTGTGCAGTTTATAAAGTAATCGATATTCTACTTTCGGAATTTACAGTCCTAATGAAATCAGTGAAAATATGTCTCAGCTTATAAGCATTGCAACCACGAGACTAACGTTTTCGTAAATAAACTGAATAGAAGATAAACATTTTGTTAAACATAGTAGCAGCAACGTCCAAAAAAGTCGCTGTTATGGAACAACACACGAAGTTCTGATCTGCATAGGGGAAATTAAAGGAAATGAAATAATAATTATTTAGGATAATTATGTAACTCCTTTCGTAATACTTTGATAATGTAAATAGGCAACGTTGTAAAGCAATGATAATAATTTAATCATGACTGATAAAGGTTAATAGGCATCTAGTTGCTAACCTGAAAAAACGTTCCAAAACCGCTCGCTTCTCTAAAAAAATCATTTTTAACTAATTTTGAGGCTTATTTGGTTTCGTACCAACGAACTTTATAAGGGAAAGTTAACTAGAATTGAGTTATAGAGCCAACCAGGTATAGGAGATACTATTATTACTTGAATGTAGGAAGATCAAACATCTAAATGATCGGAAGGGTAATGATTTGTGTATTTGCGAAGAACTAGTTTACTTTACAGTTGCATCCAGCATGTTCCGTACGAGACAACATATTCTTAAAGTACTAGTAACTACAGATACTAATATGGTTGATATGAAGTTCAATGTCAAGGTCATAACACCCTGTATAGTTGATTTTAATTTAAACGCCATATTTGAAAAGAGCGTAAAAAACTGAATTTAATCGTCTGGTTGTATTTTTGAGGCAGACGACTGTACTACGAAAATTTTAATTTCATATTTAGTTTTATTAGGATTTTGCAGTGAAGAAATGAAATTTATTGGGTTTTTTATTCATAACTCGGGAACCACCCTGTATAATAATTTTTTATTTAATATGCGGGTTCTTGGTTTTTAGTGGGATATATCGATGCATTAAGAAATGATATTGCAGGTCCGCCTTTACGAAAGATATACATACTTGCCAATCCTTCATACAAAACCCAGTAGATGAAATTTTTTAAAATTCGTATCAAAATTTACAAAGTGCACAAAAAAGTGGAATTCGGGAATTGTCTTCTTGTTTTTGGGCATATGATTTTACTACATAATTTAAATTTCACAAATTTTACACTTCGCGGTAGGAAGACAAATGATTAAATAAATAAATTTAAATTTCAAATTATAGTTTACAATAATTTTATTAGTTGTTTCGGAACAAATATTATGTGTAAAACACGTTGAGCAACAGGTCACAAGAAATCACAACAACATTAACAAAAGTACTTAATTAAAGAAAACATAAATAATAAAACTAGATCAAATGCTCAAAGTGACCACCATTTTGATTGATACATTTCCTTGCCGTCGTTAATATGTGCTTTATCGATTGAGTTAACGAAATGCCAAATTTTAGACATATAGCTAAGTAGTAAGTTGAAAACTTTTACATCAATCACGCTTGTTCTTTTTATTTATTAGAATTTAGAACTAAGAAATAATCAAAATGTATCCCTGTCTGCCGTTGATAAAAAAAGTGTTAGAGATTTTCTACGTCAGAGCTACACTGTTTCCCCCGCTTACTATTATCGTTGCCTTTACCACCACACGGTTTCTTTTGCAGCACCTAACCATTCGAGACCAACTCCAAGAGCCTTACATGAAAATATGCAACTGAAAGACATACCTATCTTCAGCCGTAATCTCATCTGTACATAAGTCTGAAACGTTATACACACTTACTAATACACTAGACAAATACCTGTAATAGGGTAATAGCTTAACGTCAAGCTTCTCTACCACTAGGCGACGATGAACTCGGGGAAGTAGCCCAGTGGTAATAGTTGGGCACAGGTATGTTGTAGTGCAGCCTCTCAGTGATAGCATTGGGTCACGTCTACTGCACAGGAAGTGTTCGCGTATATCGACACCAGGCTTACCTTAAACGTGGTCAAATAGTCCTTATTCCCTACGAAGGCTAATAAAAATTACACACCACCACGGGTCCAAATCCCGCTATTATTTTCTGTGACAAGAACTCCAGGTATTAATTATGTCCTATTCCAGAAAGTGTAACAACTCCGAAACAAAATTACACACACGAGGCACACCGATCAATCATTACCACGTATTCCTCAACAATAATAAAACCAGAGAAATCCGACGTGCAGCTCTCCTAGTTCACACTAGATATCATAAAACCAGTCATACACTACCACAGCACCTGTAATACCTAGAACGCGTTGCAGCCACGGTGCACCTGCAGCCACTCCAAAAATAGTTATCTCCCACTGCAACCCACCCGGAACAGCCACTCTCTCAGTGGAACTATTAGAACACATCATCGATGTTCCCTACTATTAGGTGACCTCAACGTCAGACACACCTACCAACCCTAACGGGAACATATTAGCAACCAATCTTCTCCGCTTGCCCCTTTGGCGAGGGGAAAACACCATGCTTACATTCTTCAGCCACCAAGGAACCTCCATCATGGACCGTTGACATCAACCGCGAACTACAGCCTCTCCATATACTAGCTATGATTAAACAAAAAAGAACGATATACAGACAATTCATAAATTATACAGACCCACAGAGACCTCATCGCTCACATCCGACTACAAACAAATCGCCACACAAGAGAACTGAATACAAATAACTTTTAACCTTGATTACCGAGACGGCCCTAACTTCTGTCACAAATTCAAAGTCCTCACCAAACAAAAGACAGCACCCTCAACGTAACATTATCACCACCGACCAGGAGAAGGTGACTTATTCAGGATACATCTCCAGAACACCTTCTCTGCTCCGGACGGCCCGTTGTTCGATAACGAACTAAAAGCCCAACTGGAGCAAAACTTTGACAATCTCAGACAGCGAAACGATGCCCCATGTATACTAATACAAGAAGATCAATTCTTAATTATATAACCAGAGATGGTACTTGACATACTCCACAAAGGCAGAACCCCAGCCCCCAGACAAGACGGCCTTAACCGACTCACACTACGAAATCTACCACCAAACGCTATTACACAACTTACCCAAATATTCAACCTATCACTCACATATTTTCCAACAGAATGGAAATCCGCTCATACAGGTTCGCATCCCCCATAACCCGCCTCATATAGAGCTATATCCCTACTTAGCTGCCTGGGAAAATGCCTGAGAGCATCTCGAAGCCAACAACTCCATCCCAGACTGCCGATTAGGCTTTAGATACAACCGCTCATGTTACAATCCACTAGTCGAACTATACACCAACATCTCCAAAACTCTGGTACTCAACATCCCAATTTACGTCATCCAACTCCCTCTTTCATACCTGCTTGATAGGTCTGTGAAGGTCAGGATAGGAACCACCAGATCCCAGCTGCAGGCGTACAACAAGGTTCAGCCTTAGCCCCACTGATCAACGTAATCTACGCACACGACATTCCACTACCTACAAACCAAGGCTTTACAATAACCCAATACGCAGACGACAACGCTATATGGGCGACCAGCCGGAAAAGCGAGATCCCAAACAGATTAATGTAATAACAAACACAACAATTCTCAACCAATGGAGAATCACCATCAACCCCAACAGGACAACCTCGACAATCCACAGATAACGTTAACCTACGAATAAGAGACGCACAACTACAACTCCAAGAAACCATAGTACATCTAGGTCTTGCCTTCTGTAAAACACTGAACCAAGACCTCAAAAAGATTCTAAATAGGGTGCGCAACGGGCAAACCTGTTGAAGGTACTACGAGGACAGGACAGAGGCTGCCACACTAAAACCTAACAACACACATACAAGACATACATAAAACCAGTAATAGACAACCGTGCGCCATTGTACGCTACCCTCAAATCCAATAACCTAAAATCCGCCTCCACCTGTGAACGTAACATACCACGAAACATTCACAGACTGCACTACAGACACCGCAACCCCATGGCAATAGAAACAGCAACCCATCGCAGTCAAACTTAAGGCACTACAAACAAAATACACAAACCGCAAAGTCCACGGCGACACAACAACTACCAAAAACATACTTAAAACCTCCTACACCAACAACGGACGACTATACAACCACAACCTGAAAGAAAACTTAAACACCTATCTGCACTACAGACAACTACTAGACAACTTACCAGAAGCCTTCGATAGAGTCCTAGACGACACCCCCTACCTACCCCGCTAAACCTTGCTCCCCTGCTAACATGATGACGACCGCGGCTCACGAAAATGGTACGTGGTACGTGGTACCTGGTACGTGGTATGCGGTATGCGGTATGGGGTATGCGGTATGCAATATGAGGTATGCGGTATGCGGTATGCGGTATGCGGTATGCGGTATGCGATATGCGGTGTGCAGTGTGCGGTACACGGTACGCGGTACGCGGTACGTGGTATGTGGTATATGGTAAATAGGATATAGTTTCTTACGCTGACTTGATTAGTGAGATATTTCGTTTCTATCTTGAAATATTCAACAACACGCATAGGTTTGCATTGAAATCATAATCACCTGTGAAAACAGTTGATATGTTAATTTTTCATGTCAATCGTACCGATTTATTGCCAAATCTGGATGTATCGTTATCAATATATTGCATCGTACAATTTCATACCATAAATGGGGATGATAGAGGAAATGCTTAGCTTAAAATTGGTGATATAAATCAACAATCAACAAAATACGACAAGGAAATCTGACATAATTAAAAATACCATTCTTACAAGTTGTAAAAGTTTCAATATCAATTGCTGCTATCGTCCCCAATAAAAACAGAAAAGTATTAACAAATATTACTGTTTACATGTTAAATATAATTATTGTAAATTAAAATCATACAATTCTCTCGTTGCCAATGGATGTTGTGCACTGGATTTTTCTGATCAAGAAATTTTAAAACAATAGTTTAAATATGCTCAATGTAAAATTTAAATTAAAGTCTGTTAACCTGCACTTGATACCAACTACATAATATTAAATTTAACTATATGCAACGTTCAAAACCCTATATAAGGACGTATCGGTAGTGTTATACTCGCATTTAAAAATGTGCTAGTGATATCAGGATATGGTTATGTTATACGTATAAAAAAGAAAACAGTAAGGATAATTTGTAGTTTTAAGAAATACAGCTGATGTTTGGGAGTTTGGGACTATTTTTTACTGTAATTTTTCTACGACTGATAATAAACCTATTTACATTTAGTTTTGAACAGAATCATTAAATATTTAAAATAACTTCTCGAAATTCCGCAAATCTTTAAGATAACCTTATGTGTCCAGATTTTGAATATGCAATTTATCATTAATAAATTAATAATTCAAAAGCCTCTACGATAAGATGATCTAGAGTTTAAACGGATTTCCAGAAGCAGATATGCAAATCGGAATTAATACATTCAAACGTTTTCTTCGTGACGGTCAATACTCTGCGAATATAAATTTCTACATGCAAATAAGAAACCCATAAAATAATGTGTCGCATTATTGCTGTGAAAACATATTTTGTATATGTAACGGAAATTCATTACTACTAGAATGTATTTTTCTGATTAGCTGGTTTGGTAATGTATTACATCATATTACGAGTAAGTGGAAAGCTATTTGTTGTATTAATATTTATTTTGGTCTAATGAAAAGAATTTCACGCAGTTATCTACAAAATTTATTAAAATACTTAATTTTACATATTTTCAAACACAAAAGTAAACCACAGCATAATAGAATTTATGCAAACCCAACAAAATAATTAAATTTCAGTGAACGCTTACTATTATATGAAGACAATAAGATTTAGTAAAAATAGTAAAAAAATTACTAATTTTTAGTAGTGGTAAAGCTTACTTGTCTCACTTTGCAATGTTGCCAAGTTCAAGGTCATGCAGAGTTGCCGCATTGTACGGTGCCAAGGTCATTAACCTTTTCATGATTAAGGCCAAGCTCATGTTTCAGATGTTGGCAAAGATTTGTTACATAGATAAATGGTTTATTTCCGAATTATGGTGTGGCCAGGTTCAAAACTTTAAGCTAAGGGCT
Organism: Vesta saturnalis; assembly: GCA_036346205.1. NCBI lineage: Eukaryota > Metazoa > Arthropoda > Insecta > Coleoptera > Lampyridae > Vesta > Vesta saturnalis. The sequence goes on from JARFJB010001344.1 coordinate 2,389,200, forward strand.
CGTCTACAATGACAGTGCGCTCTTGCAACAAAGTAGATGGGATTTTTAACTCGGATTCGATGAAAAGTTTTTGGGCTTACAAATGATGGAAATCACAAAAACCGTATTAGTAAGCATGGTACCAGGATATTCGGCATATCATGATTTGGTGCTAACTTCTTATTTCAAAATTAAATTTATTGCTCGAATATATTGTAAAACAAAAACATGAAAATCACGAAAACCTTATAACCAAACATATCCGTGAAAATTTGGTACTAATATTTTTCTACAAAGTTAAACATTTTGTTCGTACTTTCTATAAAACGTTTATGTTTAACCGTTACGGAAGTTACGAAAATCTTATGTTCAATCATGGCGTAAGGATATTTGATATATCATAACTTGGTGCTAATTCATTTTGTTGTATTCTTTATACAATTTTTGGGCGTTATGGAAATCATGAAATTTGGTGCTAGGTTCTCATTCCAAAATGAAACTTGTCATTTTTTTTTAATTTCTATTAAGATATTCAAGTTTCTATTTGCGTATTTTTACGGTTTTTTCACAGTTTGCCGTTTCACATATTTAATAAAACTGCACAATTTAACAAACATAAAAATATGTATATAAGCAAATGAAATATTGGCGAAACCTTCTACTTTTCACTCATCCTCTAGAAATTTAAGTAAATACCTTAGAAAGCGTTCTTGGTAATGCAAAAGCGGCCCCTCTACACCAAACCCCCAATTTCTTAAGAGCTAACCGAGATATCACTTAACAAAATATGGAACACCCTGTATATATATATATATATATATATATATATATATATATATATATATATATATATATATATATATATATATAATTCCGTGTGTCCAGTATAAAATGATGTACATGGGGATATTGGAAACCGTTGGAGATACAAAGTCGGTTAAACGGAAGAAAATTTGCATATTTCCCTGCCCAAAAATAGTGTGGGTTTGTTTTATTTCAAATCGATACCGTTACGTAGATACCGGATGAAAAGCAAAAATGTGCATTTTTGAAAAACCACAATATTATGGAAGCTAAGATCATTAAATTTTCAAGATGTAGGTAACAGTATACGGCGATTTCAAAACCGTATCAAAAAAAATTCTACGCCTACTATGTTGCGAACGGTCAAATTCAACTTTTGTTTTTTATATGGGCGCCACATTCAATTTTTAAAATTTTTAAATCCGCATTAGGTACGCTTTTCAACCATGTACAACATGTGTATGTTCATTCAAGGTAAATAATGAAAGTAACAAAGATTCCATGGTAGTACACTGATATTTTTGTGCAGTTTTCTTTAAAGTAGAAGAGATGTATTTGAATAAATATCTAGAAAGAGGATAATCTGGTCGAGTTATGTTTAGGCGTTAAAAGACAGTCTTGTAACTTAGGAGAGTTTGTCAAGGTAAAAGGAACAAAGGTTCCAAAAAAAAAAGAAGAAAATTTGGTTATCCAAGGCGTGATTGACTCATTTGAACTCTTTACGTCAGATTGAACAAGTAACAGTCCCTTGGTCTGATGAAGGCTGATTTACTAACTGTTGGCTATTTAGCCGTAAGAATACTGTTTTTTGGCCAGGATGTAAATCCGCGGTTAGTTCGTCAAGTCAGGCACCAAGTTAGGTGAGGATTTAAAGTACGGTTAGATGTTGTGGGTACCCACGTGCTGGGCCGTATATATTTTGAATGAGAATGTAATTCCGCGATATATTTTAACCTCTTACAGGTAGCAGAAGAAATTATGGAACTTCCACTAGCTACCCTGCAAAACATACTTTTTAACAAGACGCTGCTCCGTCACATAATAGACAAACTATTACGAACTGCTTGAATGACGAGTTTCCGAACAAGTGGATAGGTAACTTGAGACTAAACAGACCTCCTGATATTTCTAGATTTCTTTGTGTGGGGTCACCTCAAAAATCAAGTATACTATATGTCTTAAAACACTGCAGAGGAACTACGACAAGCAACGGTAGAGTAAAGTATACAGGTGCTTTATAGGTAAACCTCCCACTACAAAATAAAGATATGGAAGATAGGACACGAGACGCTTGTGGAACACTGTGTATGCTGGGAAACGTGCGGGAAAACACAATAAAACGACCAAATGCATGCAGTCAGTAGAAGGGACACCTTTTCGCACATATTTTAAGAAGAACTCACTAGTAACTGTTAAATTATCCAATGACTTCAGAATGTTCGTTTATTTTATTTTTTATTTTATAAATTCTTGTGAGGTTATATTTATATCTACCGAGAGTTAATTTATATCTAGTGTTTAGTATTTAATGCAACTTGTATATCTCTTGTTTTTAAATTTCTTGGCTACTGCGAATAATTACAAGAATAACCCCTGAAATATTGAATAATATAGAAAAATCAAAATAACTCAAAAACAGTGAGATATAGGTATAGGACATACTTACGAAGAATTGTGTAATTTTTTTATTCCCTTTAACACAACGTAAAATATATAGGGTGTTTTAATTAAGAAAAATGATATATTTGAATTTCAAAACTCGCAGGTTTGAACATATATTTTGAACACCCTGTATCATTTATCTCTAATATTTCTTCTTCAGAACATAGGCTTAAACTTGGTCTTTCCTTCGTCCAAATATAAAAGTTTACCTAACAAAATAGAATATGGTACACAATAACAAAGGTAAAACTGTAAATGATTTCTTGGTTAGAATTCAAATTATTTCAAAAACTGTAAATTTTGCATACATGAAACTTAATTATAATTGCACGTAGAATCCAAAAATTGAATAATATGCAGGGTGTTCCATTAAAAAAATACTACCTTTGTCTTGCCCTATTTTTTGGAACACTCTATAGCCCAGAACAATTTTAAAATGCTCACACTTACTAGACGTATAATATGATAATTATATTTTATTCGCAAAGTTTATCCATAAAGCACCAGTTTAATTTACTCTAACGTTGACTCTCCCTGTACGAAGAGTAAGTTTTGTGACTTTGTGGACACCATTTTGTGCCCGTCATATTGAAAATTTTGATATAGACCGATCTTGTTGGGCCATAGTCTTATGATTGGTAAATACTGCATTTTACGGTTTTACCTTTTTCGACGCCATCTTAAACGCCCCATATCAAACATCTTTACTTATTACCGTTACGATTTTACCAGTAAAAAGCTTACGTGTGTTGCCACTATTTGAAGTCAAGTCACCGTCAATACTGTTGCTGTTTTTCTGCGCAATTACCCGAAATTAATCATTTATCGTGAATTAATACTAGTTTTACTTTATATTTCCAACATTCAACTAGTACTAAAACTACAAACAACGTTATAGAGAAAAAATATACAGAACATTCAATAAAATAAATCTAATGAGCATTAAATCCATTAATGTTTATGGATTGGGTGGAATTTACCACAGTATTGTACCGGGTGGTCCATTATTAAAGGAGGTCGGCTGTATGTGGGAAACTACGCATCGCACAGTTTCGGGAAAAAGTATTGTTAGTAGAAGTGACCGAAAGAAATGATTGGGTTAGTTGCAATACGATGGCCGCTAGGGGGCTACACGGACACCAAATTAGAGAATCGACTTTTTCTCTTAAATCGGTATTATCAAGATATGTCCAAAATAGTTTTATTATATATATATATATATATATATATATATATATATATATATATATATATATATATATATATATATATATATATATATATATAAGCTTAGAAACATTTTTGTTTCAGCATTTTCTCTATTTTGTTAAATAAGGGACCAGGTAGCGATAAGCGTTCACTTGAAAAGAATATCATAACTTTTTTTGTACAGTGAAGCTTCCTGGGTACTTCTAACAAAGTATTAACATTGTCGGTTTAGTTTTTTTTTCTAGTCGGTAGATGGCGTTTTGTTACAAAGCGGTCAATTTTTACAATTTTCTCGAAAATTTTAAATGTAAGAGTATAATTATTTTCAACGAAAAAGAGCGTGAAAAATATAGAACTTGGTGAAAACCCCAAGTCGATATATCTTCGTGCAAAAAATAAAGGTAAAGATATATTGTACAAGTAACAGAATTAGAGAACTGTCATTAATTATTAAAATTTATTAATTATTAAGCTATTAAAAAAGGGAGTAAAATTTAATATACTAAATCTTTAATTTAGATTGGATAATAAAATCTACTTTTTAAATATTATGTTGCATTATGAATTTCCTTTTTATAGCAACTGTATCCCTAAAAAACACGGATGTTATAGAAGAATGGTGACAACAGACCTAATTATGAAGAACTAATGACGCCCCAAATATACAAATTGTCACGAGTACTGTTCAATACAGAGCTGCAATCTCTCATGCATAGACAGAACAGCAGTTTAATGAAAACAAGTAGGCCTTGAAATGCCAAAAATAATAGCCACTTTAAATATTGCTTTGTTTCAAAATAAGTCCATGCTGATAACAAATGGAATAGTAGCTGATGTGCTTATAGTATATTTTGAATGCATGAAGAATTTCCTGCAAGAGTTTATGCTGTGCGATTTCCAGAAAGGCATGTTACGAGAAATTAGTTTTTGAGCGATTGGCGCGGCGTTTAAGAAATACCGAAAGTATTCATCGTCCCGTCTTCCTTAGACGTGTTAGAGGTCGAACTGAGGAAAATATTATAAACATACTAGCTTATACAGAATATAATCCTTATGAAAATAATAGAGATATTTCTAACGACTTCCCCAAACGAATTTCAAAAAACAATAGGTAGGTATACACAAAGCATAGTAACCTGAAATATACACCGTATCTTATTAATATTGTTAAAAAGAAAGTTTTATTTCAAATTTAGGTTACACTCATACCAAGCAATTCCCCATCAGGCATTAACACCCCTCGAATTTCATAGAAGGCTTGATTATTCCCATTGGTTGCTAAATATGGTAGCTCAAAATCTTAGACTATTATCCAATATATTGTGAACGGAAGAGGCTACTTTTAACAGCGATGGGCACGTGCATTTGCATAGCATGCACTACTAGTCGAAAACCAATCCTAATTGAATGAAAGAGGTGCGACATCAAGACGTGGAGCGAAAACGTTTGGTGCGGTATATTGGGAGCAATGATCACTGGGCCATTCATATTTAATGAAAAATTGACCGTTGAAATTTACTTCAATTTTCTTACCAACGAATTGTCAGTTCTTTATGAAAACGCGTCATTAGAAACACACCAATACATGTTTTTTAGCATGACGAGTGTTCAGCCCATTTTTCGCCAAATGTCCGTCAATTTTTAGACAGAACATCTCCTGACAGATGGATAGTAGGGGGAAGTTTATTTTCGTGACCAGCCAGGTATTTATATTAAGAGAAAAACTTATAGCAAAAGTGGAAAGAAGTTTGAATTTCTGGGTCATCCGATCTGACTGATTTGGATTTTTATTTTTATGGGAGGTTGAAAGATATTGTTTATTTAACCAAACTAACTACAGGCAGAATATTGTAGAGCGAATAAGAAACGCCATTCGCCGTATTCTAAGTAGACACTACTGTTTTGTCTACGCGTGAGAGATTGTAGCTCTGTATTGACCAAGACGGGGCGTTATTAGTTATCAGTACTGTATTTTATGTATGTTATTTTATAACATAGGCCCTTTTCAGGGCCATAGATAATAATAATTTAAATCTGAAAAATAAATTTTATTATCCGCTCTAAATTAAAGATACGCTTTCTAGGAGACATTCAACATGCTAGGTTTTATTCGTATTATTTCAATTGTTTAATAGTTAATAATTTTTAATAGTTAATGACATTTACACGTGTTCTCTAATTCTGTTACTTGTAAAATGTATTTTTACATTTATTTTTATCGAAATGTTTGCAACGAAAGAAAATATCGACCTGTGGTTTTCACCAACTTCTGTATTTTTTCTCGCTATTTTTTAAAATATGTATAACCTTATATTTAAAATGCCATCTACCGACTAGAAAAAACTAAACCGACAATGTTAATACGAGGGATGTCCAACTACTTTATTTATAGAAATCAAATATACAATAAGTAAAAGCGCGAACGTTTAGCTACTTTTCAACGTAATCACGGCCAATAAGGCACTTATCGTAGCGAGGCCCAAGCTTCTGTATACCCTCTTCGTAAATGGTGCAATCCAAATTTCACGAACTTCATATTGAGGTTCGTCGTTATTTTCAAACCTTTTACCCCACAAATGAGATTTAACGGCTCCAACAAATTAAATGCAGAAGTTTAGACTATGGGGCGGACAACAACTTCCCAATTGCGTTTCTGAAGCCAGTCTTGCAACAACCTGATTCCTTTCGTCAACCTTCTTCTTCGTTTCCGTCGAATGGCTTGGTGTAGTTTTTCGAACGTTTGACAATAAATATCGCTGTTGATTGTCGTTTTCGGTGGTAAAAACTCTATGAGCAAAATGCCTTGCATATCCCAGAACACAGTTGCTATTGCCTTTTGTACAGACTGCTGAACTTCAAATTATTTCGGTGTTGGTGAACTCACATGCTACCCATCATCGTTTCTTTTAGATTCAGGATTATGGTGGTGTACGCACGTTCCGTCTCTTCTAACTATAGACTCCAGAAATCCGTTTTCCTGATGAAAACGCGTTAAAAGTTCCATTGCCGCGGTCATTCGATGCATTTGTGTTGGTCGGTCAACAGTTTTGGTACCGTCTCCGAGGCAACTTTTCGATAATCTAATTGAGATGCGATTTCTTGAACAGAACTTTTAGGAATTCCAGTCAGTAGAGCAATTTTCCGTATTTTTAACCTACGATCTCCTAGAATCAGTGTATGGACCTTTAATTGATTCCCAATCGTTTTTGCAGTTGGTTTTCGTCGCAATCCTCCGGGATCATCGTTCAGATTTGTGCGTCCACTTTTGAATTGCTGACACCAAACGTAAGCTTGTTTTCGACTCATAATGCCGTATGTGTTAAGTATTTTTTTAATGAATTTCATAAGGTGTTTCATTATTTGCAAGCAAAAAACGAATGACCGCTCGCACTTCAAATTTGGAGTAAGTTTCAATTGGAACTGACATTTTTTGACTGTCACTGAGCACGTTGTACATAACCTAAAATAATGACAATAGCCACCTATGTAGTACATAATTACATATGCACATCTAAAATGCGTGCAAGTTTTAACCTGATCGGAGCAATGTAGGCGGTATGCCGCGCAAATATACCTTAGAAACCGGACGTCCCTCGTATTTCATTAGAAGCCATCAAGAACCTTTCTCAAACGAGAGTTTATAAAAATCGGTTGAGTTACAAAGAAGTTATGATGTTTTTTTCTCCGCTCTCCTCATTTACCAAAATGAAGAAAAATGCTAGAAAAAGAAAATGTTTCTAACCTTATGTAGTTTATAATAACACTATTTTGGATTTATCTTGATAATTCCGATTTAAGAGAAAAGCCGTTTGTCTAATTTGGTGTTCGTGTACACCCCCTAGCGGCTAGCGCAGGAACTTGAAACTAATTTCCAGCGATTTTTCTCGGTCACTTTTACTATCAATATTTTTTTCCCGAAACTATACGATGTGTAGTTTCTCACATACAGCCGGCCTCTTTTATTAATGGACCACCCGATACATTGCAAATCAATTCATTCTTTTACCACTAGTGATTATAAGTATAGTAAAATTGTATGTAGGCAAATTAACATAAAAATTGCCCTTTAAAAATGACCCAATATACTTCGTAAGAAATTTGTCCACAACTTTCTATAAATAAAACCGCATCTCTTGCTGTAATCAATAAGAACTTTCACAAACGCTAACACTGCAATTTCCTTTAAACCGATCATCTATTGAAATGCATTACTGGCAAATTGCATGTTGATACCCGGATGTTCATTGAAATCGATTAATCTTGTATTTGTGATAAGTCAGCTAAACGTATTTCAATATTGTTTATATTTCAGGTATTGTATGTAATCTTTGTTCTCAAATAGTAAGTATATTATTTTTCGATTGAAATACAATCGTGGGGGTGAAATGTAGAAAAGAAGAATAAAACTGAAACCTATAAAATATAAAATGGATTTTGTTGATTTAGGGAAATAGGTATACGGAACAGCACAAGGTTATAACATATTCGAGAAGACCTGAAATCAATATTAAAGATAACATTTGACTTTGAAATTTGTATACAGTGTTTATTTAAAATAATAGCTATAGATTAAAAAATTATTTGTTTGTTACTCTCAAAGTAGGTTTATTGGCTTTTATTGTTAACAGGAACTATTTTAATTTATTTCTACTGACGATTGCAATAAGAATTTACATTAATAACAGTAATAAGATATCTAAACTACAAAACCGATTTGAATTAGTTTTAAAATTGCTGAAACTAGATTCTTTATATGTACACAAGGTGTCCAGGTATCTGACGAACATTCGAAGTAGAAATTTGGTATTATTGCTAACGATTAATTATCACTTGTAATCTCCCTAGTGCTTGGATTATTTCCGGAAATTTTTTCGAGTCACGAATGTTTTGAAAAGACGAGGTGATAATTTTCTCAAAACATTCGTGAACGAGGGGAACTTTCTGGTAATTAATTCAAGCACGTGCAGGATTCAGTAAGAAAATATCCCAAGTTGCTATCGACGACGGGAGCTTTCCGATCGTTATTGGTTACGGGATATTTTCCACAAAGTTTCAGATAAATGCGACCAATTTTTTGGGGCCTGCAGTTTCTCTTAAATTTTTAAACTTTCATTATTTTTTTATTTAACTGTAACTGAAACTCCACTCACCAAAATGCCACTTCATTCGGGAAAAAATTTCCTCTGTCATCTTGAATTCTCCATTCTACCTCTATATACAGGGTGTCTGTGTATTACACCGACAACGCTTAACTGTAGATTCAGGGGATAAAATAAAGACGATTTAGCGAGTGAAGTTTGGTAAAAAGTTTTTACTTTTCGAGATATAAGCGATCAAAGCTACCATAAAATAATGGTTTTTTGCTAACCATTTTGCAACGACGTAATGAAACTTAATAAAATTTGGTACAGTTTCTTACTCGCTTAAGCTGCTCCTTTAGGTCATGGCCTCCTAGATTTTTATGACTATGACGTCATAGTATCATTCAGAACTTTTCCTATCGACACAATCATAACAATTAAAAGCTTCATTTAATAGAACATTAATTTTTCAAGAAAAAGCCCCTTGAAGATTTTCGCTAAAGTTAGCCATTCTTGAGAAAAAAACTGTTTTGTTAAACCCTGCAAATCGTTAAATCGGAATGGATGTTAGAGCAATGTTTCGTTATTTCGGCAGAATTCCCATTTTTAATTAAAAAAATTGTTAAATTTTGGTAGATTTGTCACTGAGAATATTTATTTTAAAATTTTGTTGTTGAATAATACTTTCATCACTGTAGCAATGTGGAAAAACGTATTTCATGTCAAACAAAAGTTCTAGTGTGTATTTAAATAAATGCTCGCCTTTGTAAAGGCGATACAGTAGGTAAGTTTGGAGACTTTTGGAACACACCACAATTCTAAAGTCCCACATTTCCAAAGTTACCACCTTATCAAGGCTGACAAAGGTCGCACAATTGCAGTGTCTGACGTACTTCCACAAAGCCCCACACGGCTAAGGTTATACGACAGCGGCTTACTTTACCAAGGTCACACACCAGGAAAGCCACTCGTATGCCATACTTCCTCGAGGTCCCACAAGCTTACACACCATACATAGTAAGGTCATTTGTGATGGGTGGTCATCACATTACTGAACGCTACCTGTGTATCCTATCTATTCATCTTACTTTACGCTTAGCTGATACACACACCAAAAAAAAAAGAAAACGATATATTAATATATTTATTTCCTGTATAAACAAAGAAATGTACAATTGTATTGTTCAGAAATATGATTTTCTTTAGGAATAAAACATTCTGATTTAGTATAAGTGCAAAAGGTCCTTTCCACTTTTGTATCATTACACCATTCCTTATGCCGGATTACCTGAAGTGGAAATGAATCCTGGTGCTAAGTAAACTGTAGCAGAAAGAAAAAAAAATTAAACCTATATGTTAATTGTTGTTATAGAAAAAAAAGAAATGATATTAGAAAATCATAAGAAAAAAATGATCTGGTTAATTATTTTTTGTATCATATAAAAAGAAGAATTTTAATATAAAAACATTCGCGGTAGGAAACAAATTCTAAAATAAATTCCAAGTTTACTGATATATATTAATTGCTGCTATAGAAAAAAAAAGAACAACGCAAAAAGGCGTAAGTTAAAAAAAATTGATAGAAAAAAAATTACAGAAATGTATATATATGAAAAAAGCGCAATTCAAGAGATATTTATAAATTTCAATTAAAAACAGATCATTGGTATTTACCAGCACCAAGTAATGATTATAAGTGGAAATGTATTAGCGTATAATAAATACTACCTTTGCCCATCTCAATACTTATAAGAATGTTTAGAAAATGCTGTTTTATGTAATTAATATATGTAATGGTGAAGTTTTATTTGGGTTTAATAATGAAAGTATTATTAAAATAAATGCAAACGAAGACATCGTTAATTCGTATTCAGAATTTACATTTGAAAGAAGTATTGTTAATGTATAAACAATGAATCATAAGTTGAATGCTAATATTGAAATATGTAAATTACGTGTAAAATGCATAAATTATGTGAGTGAAAAACAAGTTCTATATATGTAATGAAAGATGTAAATTTTTAACAATAAAGTGTAGGTATTGAAATTAAGGCGTTCTGTATTAATTTTTATATATAAATATAAAAGATTTATGCTTACCAAGTGAAAAGTAGTTATCCAAGCCATAATACATCCAAAAAAAGGCACAATATATCCAGATGCATTAGAATACAGATACACGCATCATAATGTTGATACTTGCACTTTTGCATTGTTTTGACGTAACATTACTGAAATGGTTGTTATTAATTGCACCAAACGTTAAAGGGAACTAAAAAGAAGTAGGTCACGAAATTGTGTGTATACAGAAGACAGATTTGTAATTTATTAAGTCATTATATGACATGCAATGTAGCATTATAATTGAGGGGTTTTGTACTTGCGTGATTTTTGCCTTTTATGGTAATGCACTACATTTTTTTCAAAAACAGTACACCTGCAACCTTGTTTTGCAGTATAAATTCGAGAGCATTTTTTGGTACAGGTATAAGTATTCCAACAAAGTGAGCTGACAGTATGTGATAGAATAGTGGGTAAGTTCTTTTATACTAATTGTGTGCATATATATATATATATATATATATATATATATATATATATATAATATATATATATATATATATATATATATATATATATATATATATATATATATTATTTATTATGTATACAGTTAAATATTAGTGCATTTTAAATCAATTAATTTAAATTTTCATAGACAATTTTTGAATCTATTTTAATTAGAATTTCTATATGGTAATCTGAACATGTTTAGGGTAAACCAGAAGAACGGAGCATTATAAATTGGGTGAGATAACTTTTTTGGTATTCAATAAGATTTAAATTTTTAGTCAGTTTATTCATGAAATAAATCTAATTTGTGATCTCTTATATGTTATTTCCAATTATTATTTATCATTGTTATAAATTTTTTTGAATCACTTCTAATTGGATTTTCTTTTGCTAATCTAAAAATGTTTTCTAAGTTCAACAAGAAGAATAAAAAAAAGGGGAGTGTTGACTTTGTTTGAAGCAAGAAGGGAAAGTGAGTAAGTGGAGGTTTTTATTACTTAATCAGGTTCGCGACAGGTTAATCATTAAAATAAATGTAGCTTATGATCTACCTTAACTGTTTTAAAAGAAATTTATATAATTTCAAATTATTAGGATTAAACTTTGTATAGCCATTTTGATCGGTTTTAGTCAGAAGCTAATTTGACAATATTTATTTTTTTTAAATACTACATTTACAAATTTTAAACTGATATAAATTTTAGATTTGAATTAATATATAAGTAAGTAAAATTCCAGTACGTTCATTTTTTATATTTGAATACCAATATTATTTCTAAGAGGGATCATACATTACGTAGCTTTTTTAATTTCTTAGAAGTAGAATTCCAGTGTGGTCTTAGATATTTAAAGTGTTTCTAAATTTCACATTCTAAACAGATTGATTTTTTATAAGATAGAATTCTTGTTGAAAGTATAATTCCATTATGTTCAACTTCTACATCTAAATCTTGTTCTAAATTTCATGGATAATGAATGAAAGTGAGTTTTTTCTAGTTTTTAATCCCAAGTTAAACTATCAAAAATGAAGTATACTTGACTTTTTTTTGTAATTGTAGTTCTTTTAAGCAGCATTGTACTATGTTACTGTTTTATATTTAAATATTTTCTAAACTTCTCAGTTTAAAAAATTAAGTTGATTTTTCTATTTATATGTTTACATATTTCGGTCGTGTATACCAGCTCTTCGAAGTGTCTCGGTAGTATAACGTACTAGGGTACATTTACGGACGCTGTTTTTGTTTGGGGTAGGGTATGAAGAATTCGCGCGCGCGCGTGTGCGGGTGTGTTTATGCGCACTGAACACTAAGTTTATTACGCTTACGTTTACGTTTACGTATACGTTTACGTTTACGTTTACGTTTACGTTTACGTTTACGTTTACGTTTACGTTTACGTTTACGTTTACGTTTACGTTTACGTTTACGTTTACGTTTACGTTTACGTTTACGTTTACGTTTACGTTTACGTTTACGTTTACGTTTACGTTTACGTTTACGTTTACGTTTACGTTTACGTTTACGTTTACGTTTACGTTTACGTTTACGTTTACGTTTACGTTTACGTTTACGTTTACGTTTACGTTTACGTTTACGTTTACGTTTACGTTTACGTTTACGTTTACGTTTACGTTTACGTTTACGTTTACGTTTACTTTTACGCTTACGCTGACGCTTACTCTTACGCTTACTCTTACGCTTACTCTTACTCTTACGCTTACGCTTACGCTTACGCTTACGCTTACGCTTACGCTTACGCTTACGCTTACGCTTACGCTTAGGTTACGGTTACGGTTACGACTACGTCTACGTCTACGTTTACGTCTCCGTCTACGTCTACGTCTCCGTCTCGTCTCCGTCACCGCCACTGTCTCCCTCTGCCACTCTCTCTCCCACTCCCTCTCCCACTCCCTCTCCCTTCCCCTCTCCCTCTCCCTCCCCTCCTCCCTCCTTCCCTCTCCCCTCTCCCCTCTCCTCTCCCTCTCCTCTCCCT
>JARFJB010001345.1:0-31974 GCA_036346205.1 Vesta saturnalis
GCCAGTTATCATTCTACATTAGTAGAAAAATTACCTTCAAGTAGTTGGAAGAAAGAAGATATTCAATTTTTAAGAAAACATAACATTCCTTATTCGAATGATATGCTGAAAGTGGAATTATTACAAATTGCCAAGGATTTACAACTTCCCAAAATATATGCAATTGATGAAATGGCTCATCAATGGGGACATCAAATTTTACGTTTACGTTTACGTTTTACAATTTAACCCTATCGAGTTAATATGGGCAAATTGTAAACAGTATTACAACAAAAACATTGGAAGACAGTACTTCAGGGACGAGAATGTTTTATCGCTATGGAAGGGTACATTAAATCAAGTAACTGAAGAACTGTGGCAAAAGTGTATTTTACATGCTGAAAAGGAAATGAGCCAGTGGTGGGACGTTTAAGAAAGAGCTGAAGAAATGGTAAAACCTCTAGTAATCAATGTCAGAGAGTCGAGTGAAGATGATAGTGAAAGTGAAGGTGGTGACTTTTAATTATAAGATGTCCACTTTGAGTGGTCTACTGCTCTCTCCTATGTATGCTCTGCCGCATTCGCATGGTAAGGTATATACACAATTCTTGGAATTCTGATCTTCATTGTATGGTTTGGTTTTGGTTAGTATTCCCCTGAGCGTTCTGGTCGATTTGAAGGCAGTGCGTATCTTGTATTTGTTGCCTATCCTTCGTATTTTGTCGGAGGTACCTTGTATATATGGTATTATCGCTGTATATTTAGGTTCTTCTTTTTCGGTTACCCTTTCCCTGTTTAGGTTAGCTGTTAGATCGGGGTAGCCGTTTTCTTTAAGTGTCCTAGCGATATTTTCTTTTTCTTTGTTCAGGTCCTCTTGTTTTGAACATATCGTTTTTGCTCTATCGTACAAGCATTTTGCCACACCTAATTTCACGTTTTTGTGGTGATTGGTGTTGTAGTGTAGGTACCTCCGTGTGGGTAGGTTTCCTGTATACACTTGTCGTGAAGTGTTGTCATTCCTGTACAAGTACATCCAGGAATGGCAGTTTTTGTTCCGACTCCAATTCCATTGTGAATTTTATGGAGGGTGCGCGGCTATTTAGATGATCTAGGAATTCATCTAGCTTATGCTTGCCGTGTTGCCAAACTACGAAAGTATCGTCCACGTATCTAAGCCACATCCTTGGTTTCTCTGTGAATTCGGATATCGCTTGGTCTTTAAAGTCTTCCATATATATATTACTCACTATGGGTGATAGTGGGGAACCCATCGCCATCCCAAACTCTTGTTGATAGAATTTGTCTTCTACCTGGAAATATGTAGTTCTAATGCATATTGTCAGAAGTTCCATTATTGTGTTTACCGAGAGTTGCGTGCGTTCGTCTAACGTTTCATCCTTTTCCAGCTTGTCTCTTATGATAGTTAGTGCCTTATCGGTCGGCACATTTGTGAATAGGCTCACAATGTCGAAGCTTACCAGTATTTCTTCGTGGGTTGGAAGTTTCTGATGGTTTCCACGAAGTGCTGCGTATTCTTGACCATAGACTCGGTTTTTCCCGTTAAGGGTGTGATGATACCTAGCAGATAGTGTGCTAATGGGTAAGGTGAATTTCTGAGCTCACAATTAGTCTCAGAGGAATTCTGCTTATGAATCTTGGTAGGCCGTACAGATGCGGAGGTTTGCTGTAGTGTGTAAGTCTAGTTCTGGTAATCATGGGTCTTTTGGTATTTGTTTGTACTGCCCCGTCTAGTAGTTCTTGGATCTTACTGTAAGTGTCCATATCCATTACCACAGTCGCGTTTCCTTTGTCTGCCGGGAGAATTTTGATCGATGGGTCATTCTTAAGAAATGACCGTTTTTCTAGGTTAGAGACGTTATTTAGTTCGCCTAGATGAATCTAGGACTGATCTAACCTTACTTTGTATTCTTCGGCTTCTTCAGGATCTAATTTCATAGCTGTTTCTTCGACTGCGGTGATTAAATCTACTTTCGGAATATACCTCGGTGTTATCGCATAGTTCAAGCCTTTGTCCAGAGCCTGCATTTCGTTTTCGTTCAACTGTCGTTTGGAGATGTTTATGACAGTGTTTTTTCGATTGATGGTGGTTGGTTCCTTCTTTTCCTTCATTAGCTTTTCGAGTTTCTTCTGCTGAATTTCCTTGTGCATTGCCTTGGTCTTCGAATATTTACTTCTGGTAGCCGTATTTATCCTATCAAAGTCTTGTTCGTTCACTCGATTTCGAATGGTTTCTCTAATCTCGTTGGATTGGTGTTCGAGCTGGTACTTTCTGAAACGGTTATAACAAAAAATTAAATTGTAATAATAAGCACAATTTAATTGATAATGTGCCGCTGGCTCATCAGTAGATTGAGATAGGGAGGGTTCTAATTTAGCTCTGATTAACCTACCTGAAATGCGTCTTGTTTCTCACCTGTTTAGTTATTTTCATTTCTTTAATTACTAAAAATGCAATGAAAAAAAAATTATAAAATATAATTAAATGAATTCTCGGGCACCATGTTATCTTTGGCAGGAATAACAAAACCTATTTAATGAACATTAAATGCTTTCTAATAATAACAAAAAAATAACAATATGCAATAAGTTTATTACCAAATTTATGGATAATAAGGAGAGAAAAAGGTTTTTAAAGCTAAGCTTAAAACTAAAAAATTCACTACTATATAAATACCTCTGTATAATGGTTCCAGTGTTCTTTTGGATACGGAAATGTCAACTAGTAAGATAGCGTTTCACAACATCCTTGAGTCTTGTAATAACTCGATTAACTATGTGTTTGTAGAAATTTTCAATCCAATACGTATTGTATTCTTCCCATTAAAGATTATTACGAATACAAGTTCAATGAATAAAAAGAGGCGTACTTAAAAGTGAGTAATTAACAAAAATAATGTTAATGTGGAAAATAATGTGGAAAAAATAATGTGCCTAAAAAGCAAAGGCTTTAGCTAAAATATAATGAGAAAATAAACTTACCATCAAAATATGATGGCACACTATATAAAAATTAAGTAAAAATCATTCTTATTGCTGTTAACAGTCAGCATTAACTGAATTACAAAAGCTTTACGAATAACTCAATATTTTAATATTCACGCTTGCGCGAATACAATAATATAAATCCAATTTTTAAGAAAGGGAACTAAAACTATTTATGTAATATTACACCCAAAAGATTTGTTCTAGAAAATGCAATTTAAGTTGCCAGTTTTCAATTCTACATAATAATATAAAACTTTTCTAATATTATGCCAAATAAATTAATGATTTTAGATTAACGTATTTTTTGTCAACCACAAAAAAAGGTTGTTACACACCTCTTAAAATTTGGACTCGGAGATCACCAAAGGGAGATTCCAAACACTAAGCTAATAAATGAATTATTAAAATTTAAAAATACATAATGGTAAGCTAATTAAAATATAAGCAATATTTAAAAAATAACAAGAAAATGTACGAAGATACGGAAATGTGGTGACGTTGGTCAGGAAAGACCCTCGCAACACCATAAAAGCTAATGACTCGCTACCACCCGCACACGCCACTAGACGAGAATCAAGGACCCGACACCTTAAATAAAGTAAAACTTTAACTGGTGGGGTTAGTGGAAACCACCATCAGAAGAACAAAATGAGTATCCGGTAAAAAATTTGATTCTAAGGTAAAAAACGAACGGAAACCGTAACCTACCATGACCTGAAGGGACAGTGGGCAGAGAACCCGGAAACGGTCATCGTGCAACTTCATAAAAAATCAAGGCTAAACGCCACTCTACTCGAGAGTATAAGATAAAAAAATCTTGCGGAATAACAATAAATAATCGCGAGATTTGAGGTCGAGAGAGAGCGGTTCAATTACCCTACCCCGGTGGTCTCAAACCAAGCCTCCTAGGTACATAACACAACTACCACAGTCACGTTCGATAAGTGAGTCAAAATCGGTAAACCCAAGATACGACTATTTTCATGGCAAATTAGCTCAGGATGCTTCGTCGTGGAGAACAAGAGAGGCCACTCTACCCTTCACGAGATTCAGGTTTTATGTTGTTCCACAGTCATCGTCCAAGACTCAACATACCTTAACTAACACGCACATTTTATAAATCAATCGAAATCTAGGTGAGATAGCAAAGAGAAAGGTGATGCACTCTTACGAACACAACAACCCCCTCCTAAAACTACCAAAACGTCATAATCAGGAAGTGAACTAATCGAGGTTGACACGAGGCGAACCGAAGTCCTCAAGCACCGTCCAAGAATAGTAACACTACACAAATCAGGAAAAAATAAAATAACTAAATTAATCAAAAAATAAAAATGTATAGAAGCATTACTAGTTTTCTTATCCATGGTTATGAGTTTTACACGTCAAATTAACGATCAGAGGTAAACTCAAAATAGTTATCTTCAATTGTACTATTGTAACAATAGCAAATTGTAAATCCAATAAAGGAAGATAATCTGCCCGAGAACTAATGTCCCACAAAGTCGGCAAAACAAACGCACGATGTGATCTAAATATCAAACATCATGCTAAAAAATCAATCACACAATGGGATCTAAATATCAACCATTATGTTAAACAAATGTAGCAAAAATCATGCTAACAAATGTAATAAAATAATTAAGTGGTTTGCAAAGCCACAACAATAAAAAATAAAATAATGTGCGAAATAGGCACAAAATAAAATTATTTTGAAAAATTATCAAAATAATTTAAAAATATAAATAAGAAAACCAGAATGTAAAAATACTAAAATCGAAAAATAATTAAAAAGAATACTAAAAAATAATAATTAATGAGGTTTTAAATCCTTAACATGAAAAACACCTAAGGGTTTATTATCAATAGGGGTGGCCAATCGGTACGTAGTTGGACCTACCACTTCAATAACTTTCGCTTCAATAAATTTTGGAGCTAACTTCTGACTATAATTTTTAGTCGCATCAGATAAAGTAAAATTCTTTTTCCAAACTAAATCGCCAACGTTTAATTTCAACGGACGACGTCGCAAATTGTAAGATTTTGAATTTCTTTCGTAAGCTGCATGTAAATTTTGTTTAACATGTTTAAAAATGGGTGAAAGTTCATTTAAATCTTGAACTAATTGTTCACGGTTAGTAATAAATAAATCATCCTCTTTGAAATCCTTTAGTCGACCATAAAAATCTCCAGAAATCGGAACTGTCCGACCAAACGCCAAAAAGGAAGGTGAAAATTTCGTAGACTCATGAACAGCGTTACGATTTAAATTAAAAACAATTCAACATAGAAGAAGTACAATCTAGTACAATCTAAGAAAAATAAAAAATGGAATTTACACACAAATAACACAAAAATAGGTTAAACTTTCCCATCTAAACTACTACCATAAAAATTTTTTAAATGGACGGAACTCTTAAAAATTTGTAAATATTCCAATTAATTTGGAAAAAATCTTAAGCAGGAATACTAACTAAAGCATTAATATTGTCATTATGTGACATAGAAATAAAATAATCTAAATTTATAATTCATTTCAAAGTTTTCGTTAAATGGATTCAATAAATTCTAATAAATTTAATCGTATAAAAATTCATTATCAAAAGTAATGTAATTCAAGCGTTTCAAAATTTAAATAAATGTATTAACAATTGAATGTTAAGAAGTTTATCAATAAACAAAACTGAATGGAATAAATCATGACCTAAAATTGAATCTATAAATCGTTGTAAAGTATCATTGTAATGCATTTTTAAATAATTAAGATTACATAAATGTAATCAAATAAATTTATCAATTTAATTACGTCTCTCACCTATCAACCTTTGTTCCATTTAAAATAAACAAATGTTAATTCTACTAATATAACTCATCAATATATAACATCAATTAAATAATTAACAGTTGACATCGTAACATATTATATAACACACTCAATAAATTTTATAAAAACACATAAAGACCAAGCGTAAAACAATAAACCGTAACACTCCTTAAAATTATGTCAACTTTACATAAACAAACCAAATGAAAACAACTAACATTAGAAACGCAATTCAGGTCCTTTTGAGCAGTGTAACATTAACACAAATGAATAAAACAATAAATTTCAAAGTCAGTAATAAATTTCAAGTCCTGCTCACCAAAGTATAACAAAAATTAAATTGTAATAATAAGCACAATTTAATTGATAACGTCTGGCTCATCAGTAGATTGAGATAGGATTCTAATTTAGCCTGATTAACCTACCTGAAATGCGTCTTGTTTCTCACCTGTTTAGTTATTTTCATTTCTTTAATACTAAAAATGCAATGAAAAAAATTATAAAATATAATTAAATGAATTCTCGGCACCATGTTATCTTTGACAGGAATAACAAAACCTATTTAATGAACATTAAATGCTTTCTAATAATAACAAAAAATAACAATATGCAATAAAGTTTATTACCAAATTTATGGATAATAAGAGAAAGAAAAGGTTTTAAAGCTGTTAAAACTAAAAAATTCACTACTATATAAATACCTCTGTATAATGGTTCCAGTGTTCTTTTGGATACGGAAATGTCAACTAGTAAGATAGCGTTTCACAACATCCTTGAGTCTTGTAATAACTCGATTAACTATGTGTTTGTAGAAATTTTCAATCAATACGTATTGTATTCTTCCCATTAAAGATTATTACGAATACAAGTTCAATGAATAAAAAGAGGCGTACTTAAAAGTGAGTAATTAACAAAAAAATAATGTGGTAATGTGGAAAAAAATAATGTGGAAAAAAAATAATGTGCCTAAAAAGCAAAGGCTTTAGCTAAAATATAATGAGAAAAAACAAACTTACCATCAAAATATGATGGCACACTATATAAAAAATTAAGTAAAATTCATTCTTATTGCTGTTAACAGTCAGCATTAACTGAATTACAAAAGCTTTACGAATAACTCAAGTATATTTAATATTCACGCTTGCGCGAATACAATAATATAAATCCAATTTTTTAAGAAAGGGAACTAAAACTATTTATGTAATATTACACCCAAAAGATTTGTTCTAGAAAATGCAATTTAAGTTGCCAGTTTTCAATTCTACATAATAATAATTAAAACTTTTCTAATATTATGCCAAATAAATTAATGATTTCAGATTAACGTATTTTTTTTTGTACAACCACAAAAAAAAGGTTGTTACACGGTGATGTTTGATTCGCTCTTTGACTAACGCTTCGCTAGCTCTCTTTGCGATTATTGATATTTTTCGGCTGCGTATCGGAGTTTTGATGTTTAGCCCGGTGGGTATTACGTTGTTATCACGGGCTTTGCAGAGGAAGGTTAGATGGTTCTCCTCTAGTGTTAGCTTGTTCATTGATGTTTCAAGCTTTCTGAAAAGTTGTTTGATTCTGCCACTGAGCCACGGAGTAATCCAATATATATATTTACTCCGTGGCTCAGTGGCAAAGGTGTCAGACTAGTAAGTGAAAGGTACCAGGTTCGAATCTGAGAGTAGTCAAGTTCTTGAGAAAAAATTATATATAACATATGGATTCGACTCAAGTGCGAAAACAGTCCTTCTCAGGACTAAGGCTGATGACGGAAGCAGAGTCCGCTTCCGAAACGTCGCGCTCAAAAGCATAAACTGTGGAAATAGGCCGATCAACTCCACTAATAGGAAACCACAGTTACAAAACACTTATAATATATGAACCAATAACGACATACGTTTTTAAAATCTTAAACCATGCTTTACTAAAAGATGAGTCATAAGACATTTCTCGCCGGCCCGATTTTAATTATTGTCATGTTGTACCTCATCTACAGCTGAAATTATTAAATCGTCAAAGTAAATATCAACACCTGTTATATCACCGAAAATTTGATACAACTTTTTTTGAAATATTTCTGGGGCATTCGTAAAAATTTGTACCTTCCAAATGGTGAATTAAAGGTACATAAATCTGAATCAGTTTCGTTCAATTTTAATTGCCAAAACCCATTGGTCATATCAATTACTGTGAAAATTGATTTGCCACTTAATTTACTTATAATTGTGTCAGATGTTGGAATTAAATAGTGCCCGCGACATTTTATGTATTTATTCAGTGGTTTAGGATCTAAACATTTGGTTTCTCTACTATTAATAGGTTGTTTACCCATTCAGTAGGATAATTAACTTTAGAAATTATTTGTTTTTTTTCTAGCTTGTCTAAAGTATTTTTTAAATTCTTGTGTAAAGCTAAAGGCACTTTCCGATCATACTGTATTACAGGAATACCGTCTTCTTTTAATTTAATATTTATCTCACCTAGTATTTGACCTATACCTTCAAATACGTTTTGAAATTGATCAAAGATATCATTTGTATTGTATCTATTTGGCTAATTATACCAAATTTAATGCATTCATCTAGTCCTAACAGTGGTTGTGATTTTTTACAGTCAGTTACTATAAAAGAAATTATTTTTCTTATTTTATTACATCTACAATCTAAATTTATTATACCTAATGGTTTTAATCTAAATTTGCCATAGGAGATCAGCGTTGCATTTGTGGGAATAATTTGTAATTCATCGTTATAGTTTAATTGATCAAATCATGATTTTGGTAATACGCTAACATCTGCTCCAGTGTCAATTTTGATTTGAAACGTCTTACTTTTAATCTGAATCTCTTTATACCATCCTTTTGTTAATTTCTGTTCTTTGATTTGGTTTATCTGTAATTCTCCTACACATTCTTCTTCTTGCTCGGCTTCTTCTTCAGCTACTAAATTATCACATTGGATTTCTTTTCTTCTGTTGCGAGTCACTCGTCGATTTACATTTCCATTCTCGAACTTTCCTCTACCTTTTCATAATTCTCGACTTGAATGACCGTATTTATTTTGATTATATCCATGTTTATTAAATTGTCGGTTTTGTACATTGTAATTTCTTTGTAGTGGACACGCTTTAACAAAATGATTTCTTCTTCCACAATTCATGCATATTTTGTCGAAGGCTGGGCACTTATTTATTTCGTGAGTTAGTAGGCATATGATGCAATTATTAATAACTTTCCCTCTGTTAATTGTAACTTCCGGATTTAACGCTTTGGAATATTTGTCGCTAATTTCTATTGCTTTACAGAATTCAATAATTTTCTCGACATCAGTATTATTCTCTCTAATTAACTTTCGTTGTAATAATTTATCATGAACACCAATAATTAAGCGCTCTTTAATCATACGATCCATATAAGATGCTTGGCACGAGTTGCACTTAAATTCGCACAGTATAGCTTGCTTCCGAATTTCGTTAACAAAGTCGTCAATTGTTTGACCTTCACTCTGTGTAATGCCATTGAACTTAAATGTTTCCATGGTTAAATTGGATTTAATTTTAAATTTATCATTAAATGCAGTAATAATTGTACCATAACCCTTCTTCTGTTCCTTAGTTAATTCATTAATTATGTTGCTTCCTTCATCTCCTACACAATTCATAAACAAATTTAATTGTAAAGCTGGCAAATGCTCATCTTCAATTTTATTTAGTAATTTTGACGTATTTATGTAAACTTCGAATTTACTTTTCCATCGGTTCCATGTGCTTGATTTATTGTCAGCGCTACTTATTTCCAAGTACGGTGGTTATTTAATTTCCATCGTGATTCAATTTCTAATTTAATTTTACAAATTTAACACACCTGATACCATGTTCTGTAGTAGGATGACATGGATTATTATAAGGATTCTATAGTTATGTTTTTTATTAGTTTAAGGATTTTACATGTTTTTTAGGTTATAAGTATGAATGTTCATGTAGCGTCTGCTTTTACGAACACTGTGTATACAACTTACAATTTCTACAGACCTATTAACATACACTATACTACAATCATTACGGCGAAAGTCGCAGAAGCCGGACCGGTCAGCGAACGAACGATGAAGCATCAAAAACAACTTGCCATAATATTAATCCTTTCAAAATTTAAGTTGTTACGTGAATTACATTTGAACTTGGTTAATCACGCGTGTGTCACGTAATTAAAAATTTACATTTTTTTTGTGTGTTTGTAATTGATTTGTTTTAAATTTCCGGAAGTTGCAAAACTCTTCGAATAATTAATCATTATGTTGTCGATTTAAGTTTTAAGTTTTTTTTCTTTGTTGAAGTTATTATTCGAAGATAAGCGAGTTCCAATTATTATTTTAGACATTAAATGGCGTTATTATTTATGTAAACTATGAGGTAAAACAAGTTCAACTTTGTTACTTTATTTTGCAACGCCATTTTTCTTTTGAATTCAATTATTTAATTATTCATTTGTGAATGATTTATATATATATATATATATATATATATATATATATATATATATATATATATATATATATATATATATATATATATTGAGATGTTCAGAAAGAGGTAATAGAAGTATCGGACAGTTTAAATGACATTTGGGTCATAAATAGGGGTGATTTCTAGCTCGATACATGTGCAAGACACTGTTTTATATAAATCTGGTTCACGATGTGATTAAAATAGATTTTTTTGGTATAAATTAGTCTGAATATTATTTACTTAGTTTGGTTTAATCATAAAGAGCATTTTGCTGCTAACAAAATTGTCAAGAATGTTAAATATAACCATTTTCGTAAAGTCATTTTAGTATTTCAATTATTGCAATAAAAGTCAATTTTACAAGGGTAATTTGGCAAGTGAACACTTTACAGGTGTTTAAACATGAACTGTATAGTTAAGATTATGTTAGGGATAGTGTATAATTAGTTTTTGAAAGCAGGAAATATAAAATTTTCATAAAAGGGTTATAATTTGGACAGTTTAGATATTTTTCGCACATATTTTTGGTAGCGACTTAGTGACAAAAATTCTGATATAAGTTTAACAATAAGAAGAACACATAGAACATTTTGGCATAAAGACATTTATAGTGGTGTACATTTTTATAATGAAATGATTCATAAGAGTGTTAGACGAAGAGACTTTTTTAATGCAACACTATATGACATTATGCATTACTAAAATATAGTGAAAATAATAAAGACAAGAATTACAAACCTGTAATATAACATTTCAAGTGTTGAAAACATTTTTAAATATGAACTATCTCCAATTTTAGATTTAAGTTTGGTTAGGTTATAATTTCTAGGTTTTTTTACATAATTTTATACTTTTTTCACATTATTAGGCTTAAATTTTGCTCTTAAAGCAATTAGTAGAAGTTCTTTCATAATATAGCACAGTTTTTAAAAGGATACATCGATTTTCACCGCAAAATTGTGTTAAATTTGAGGCGAATTTAGGATAAAATTGCAAAAGCTTAAAATTTCTTTAAATTAAATATTTTTAACACAAAAAGTATGTGTTCTTGTGTAAAATTTTCTCAAAATTCCATTTCTGTAATTAGATTAAGTATAGCTTGTAAGTTTAGATAGTTATAAGCTTATTTAAGTTAGATTAAGTACTTTCGTATATTAATTGTAGGAACCATAGCTTGTTAGGTGTCTTTTTATCCGAAATTTTGTGTAGTTTTTATTTCTGTTATTAAATTTTAATTTCGCTTATGTATAAGAAAGTTACGGCCAAATTTCCATTTGAGTCCAATTTGTAATATATGTCCACCAATCAGAGCCTTAGATACGTAGGCAAAATGGCTGGAAAAAAAATGAATTTTTGGTAACAACCAGAAAGATATAAAAAGAAGCGCTCTGGCAATTCAACTCTCTCTCTAGAATTTGTTCAAAGTTTAAATAGTTAAAACAGTGTTGTGCAATTGTGCAAAAAAAAAGTAAGTTTCATAACCTAATTTAAATTTTCGTAAAGAAAGTTATATTTTACGAAGAATACTTCCGAGAGCATTTGTTTTTATATCGACGGTTAACATAAATAGTTCGGTCTCCGATACCTGTCGTTTTTCGGAAAATATTTTTGTACGTGTTAATTTGTGTCACGATTTTGTAAAGTTTTCTTTTTGTGTTATCAAACTTGAGTTGATTCCGTTATACCAAATTAAAACCCACTTTTATTTGGTTAATGTTGTTTTATTTCTCCGGACAATTTCTTTTAAATAAAATTTGAATCGGCATCTAAAAATAAAAGTGCTTATCAACAAAATTTTGGATAATATTTAAATATTTCTTTTAAAACGATACCATTCGTTAAGTTTTAACTTTAATTAAATAAAAAGTTACCAAAATAAAATAAGTGGTTGGAGTTTGCTGATTTTGAAGAAAACATCTTAAGTTTTGGAAGTTGGTGTCTTCGACAACCTGAGAATCGAGTTAGCGGTATATGGGTGATGGTAACAACGACAATCAGTGGACATTGCCTGCATCTAGTTGGAGTTATCCGAAGACATCAATCTACAGTGAGGACAGTATATGTGAGTCACAAATTTTATATAACCCTTTTGATTATAGACATTCATTTAGTAAATTTCCTGCAAATTAATATTTATTACGTACATGTTTTGGTTTAGAATTTTAAATATTTACTTGTGTAAACACCTGTAAAGGTATTAAATTATTTTCTTTTTCTAAATTTTCATTTTGGATCTAAACAGTATATTTCTAAATTATTTATTTGACATCTTTGACAGCTTTGATTTTACTTAAGTACATTACAACGCATGCGTTGGGAGTAAATTGTATTCAGGATAAATCTTATACTTTCATTATAATTCTATAAAGTGTATTTCTTATACACATTTTTCAAATTTAAATTTTACTTCAAACTAAATTACTTTGAACTCTATCCCCTTATTCGATTATTTAGTCCAATAATTTAATCAATTCAATTAAACATTACAATATATATACTGAACTGATATCTACTTTATATTTATTAAATTTATATTAATATTAATATTCTTGGCTAAACTAATATTAAACAATCGGATGTTATATCTACTTTAAAATTATTATATTTGTATTGCCCAAACTAACTTTTAGAAACAGTCGCATGTAAAGACTCATCAAAGGGGATAGGGTTCAAAATTTAGAAGAGACTTTAAATTTATATGACAAAGTAAATTATTATTTTGTTGATTTATAGTAAGATTTTGAATATTATAATTATAGGTAATGTGATTAATACACATTGAGTTATCGCCCATTTATATTTTATTATATCTAAATTATTCAAAGAAATTGAATTATAATTTTTAATTTGCATCAATATAGGTGCAACTCCCTGTACATGACAAAAATTCTTCAAATGTATACTTGTGCATGCGCTGTGAATACGCAAACATGTGACTTTTGATTACAAGCAAAAAGAAATACGCCATACATGTAAGTATAAATATGTTTGAATTTATTCAATATTATATTAACCATTTAAATTTTAGCTCAAATAATATTCCCTTTTGACATGCATACAAGTTGTCGCACATCATGTTTGTTACAAAATATGGAAATTATGAACACAACAATGAAAATATCAATGTCAACAATAAAGTACAAAGTCATAACACTCACATAAAATGTCCTCCTTATCTGGTCACTGATGATGAAGTTGATCGTAAAAACAGCTCCTTCAAATAACTCTGCTTCTTGAACATCCAAATTTGCTTTATTTTAATGCTTATACGTTTACGTAAGTTTCACTAATGTTTCTTCATATTGATGAATCTTTATTTTTAGGATCATCACACACACACACACACACACACACACACACACACACACACACACACACACATATATATATATATATATATATATATATATATATATATATATATATTCAGTACGTCTCAATATATTTACGATGAATTGAATAATATAAACTAGAGATGTTATAATAAATTTAATAGGTTTGTTACGACAAGTAATTTCTTTTACTATTTTACTATTTAATGAGGGCGATAACTGTAATTGTTATCGAAACGTTTAATTTATATAAAATATAAATAGGAAAATACACCATTTAAACCCCAAAGATAAGTATTTTTTTACAGAACTTTTTGTATTGACGTTATTCGAATGTATGTCAATATTTGTGATGAACGTGATTTTGAATATACAGGGTGGTCTAGACTTGGTGTTAAACATTTTTTTGTGTGATACAGCAACATAAATGTGACTGTAAGGCTTTCAGAAGATGGGATACAATATTTTGTTCGTTACCATTTAAGGACAGTTATGCCAGTTTGAATAGAGTAAAACGTGGTTTGAGAAAAATAATAATTTAACTCTATCAAACTAAAAAGATATACGTGACCATTTTTATTATTACAGCTGTAACGTTGTATCCTATCTTCTGAAAGCATTTGCTATTCTCTAACAATTTTTTTAAAGATTGTGTGTGTAAGCCTTTTCTTGTTTTTTTTTCTAAGAAACTGATAACTTCACAGTTCTAATGAATTTAATTAGTAGTTCTGTAGATTCAGGGTCATTATAACCTATCCATCTTACTTGGAATTTAATGTAGAATGGCGGTAGTGTTAAATTCGAGGAATATTTCAAAATATCCCGGAATATCTAAATTTTTGGGTAAATGTACAGGGTGGCCAACTAAGAATGCGAGGTACTGTATCTGGGAAACTATCCAACGTAGAGGCTTGCGTAAAAAAAAGTTTACTAAAACGGCCAATACTAAAACCTGGAAAATATTTTCATGTTTCTGAAATGGCCGCTAGGGGGCGTAACTGCAATCTTGAATCTAAAAAAGTGATGTTTCTGTGAATTCTGCTATATTAACCTAATAAAAAAATAACTGATCTTTAAAGTCGAGGATAATCTGAACTTTTTTTGTTTGGCACTTTTTGACGCATGTCTAAAAATAAAGTGGTGGGGGGTATTCAAAGGTTTCCTTAAATAACCCCCTGTATCTTCGAAACGGCTAAGTCGTTTTAACAAACTTGTGCGCGTTGAAATGAGCTATTCTTGAGCTACCAATGTTATAATATTTGAAGGGTTGTTAGTTTCACATGTCGTCGCTAGAGGGCTTTGTTCGACATTCCGACAGAAACAGTTAATTTTCGCAAAAAAATTAAATGCATTGGTATGACTTTTTTTCATGAACAAGTAGCTAAATGATACCTAAACAAGCTCGCGAAAACCGCATCTCGACATCTTGTTCCTAACCTAAAATATCGGCTAAAGAAAACTGTATACGAAAATCCCTTAAATTTTTATTTTTTTTTAACTATATTTTTCTGGAATTGTTTCTATTATGTAAGTTGTGGCCCTAAAAAGGACCGATTTAAAAGGTTTTTAATGCCCCCGTAAACGCTCGAAATGCTGACTGTTGCGTAGCTCATTGCTCACACTTAATAATAACTGCGATATTGGTTTTACACCGTTTATTGAATTATATGTTACGCTTTAACCGTCGAGCTACATTATCATGACATGAGTAACTTAAAAATGTTTGTAAACTTATATAAGATAGTAACTTGTTGTTAATTAATCAACAACAATTAATGGTTCTTATGCCAACGAGCAGGTGTACATCTTACTAGAATTTTAAATTTAGTCGAATGTTAATTCGTTCATGCAGAAAATTGAATGCAAATTACAAACTTTAACTAGTTATCCATATAAACAAAATTGAAGTTGGTTCAACATAGACCTCTTGAAAGGATGGGATAATTTCAACATATTTATAGTAACTTAATGTAATTAAACCTAGTTAATGATTACGTCCTAATATTTGTACATCACTTTACAGTATCATCATGGTAACACACATTTGTTACAGGTCGTTTGTAAATAGGCACTTGTCTTAATTGTTACACGCACTATATCATCACTTCAGGGTGAACTACGACTCTCTAAGTTCCATTTTAAAGGAGGAAGATTATCTTCCTTCACTATCACCATCGTGCCTGGTTTAATTAATGTTGCTCCATGTTGTCCATCTTTTTAACCTGCAGTTCCGATATGTATTCTTTGGACCAGCGCTTAAAAGTGTTGTCAATTTTTGAAGTCTTAATTTAGACAGCAAGTTATCCTTTCGTCGTAAACCAGAGGTTCTGTAACGACCAAACTATGGCCAATCAGAAATGACATTAAGGTGATCATTAATCGTTCGATAATGGAGAAAGTGGACGTGAATTAGATGTTCCAATTTGCGTAATTACTGTGTTAAATTCCTCAAATGTTAAGCTACAAGACAATGTTTTAGGTGGTTTTAAAACTTTGATACCTGTACATGCCGCATATGAGCTCTGCTGTATAAAATGCCAATTGATACCTTGTTGACATAGTTAGGTTTTCAATTCGATTTCAATGGAACTTACAAATTTATATAGTTCGGCTTGAACGCCTTTAAATTTTTGCATTGTCCGAGTAAATATTTTGAATTCCTCTACGAGATATAAACCGTTTGAGACAAGCCAGGAATTTCTCAGAGTTAAGTCTTGTTAACTCTATATCAGCCTTGCTGACTAGGATACAAAGAGGCATATATGCCTTAGATTTAAAATTTCGTGCTACGATCTCGTAACATGAATGGCACAGTAATCAACTGCAGTTGGAAAATGGTTTTGTAATTAATCTAAAATCTGGTAAGTCCGCCATAAGGTAAGAATGTCTTTCTTTGTAAACACCTAATGCAACCATGTATCACCTTTCTTACAAGGTTGCGTCCACATAGGATCAATATTTTTGTAAGGAGGCTAGTAATAATTGCATGCAATAAACGTACATGTTCTGATTTGACTAATAGTGTAGATGATTGTTGGCTAGTATTGCAGTGTTTTTGTAAAAGTTATACATTGATTTAGAAAGTCACTCTTAAAATTCCATGGTCGTCGACAAACGGATTTAAATTTAATAATTTGCTACTCTTCTAAGGGTACTTTTCTGTTTTAAATAACTTATATCCTCGGAAAACGATTGTAATTGCCATTTTTACTATCACGTTTGCAGATTGTTGTAATTCTGCAGTTAAGAGGTCCAGATTGTTTTGGTTTATTTAAGCAATTTTGTTTAAATCTGAGGATAAATGCATACTCTTTAGTTTACTAAATTGAGTAGTTGTTTAATAAATCAAAATTCGGAGCCTGCTAATACCGTTACCTTTGTTGACGTCTTTCCTTGCTATCGTCTTCCGTATGTTCTATGTCCCTTATATGGATTAGCCAATCGTTATTAGTTGTTTAAATTGGTCCATACCACCACAGACTCGAGTTAGCTAAAGTGTTTGCTAACATTTGAAATTAGATCAGCAGGATTGCTGTCTGTTCCTATATGACACAAGATGCATCTCTTGTTAGATTTTGAATTTGCGACATTAGCAAAAATATTTTCACGTGGTGGGTTCCTTGTTCAGCCACGACAGCACAATAGTTGAGTCGCTCCATAAATATGTATGGTATATGTTGATATTTAAAGTACGTTTGACGGTGGTTACTAATTTTGCAGTAATAACACCACAAAGTTCCATCCGTGTATAGATATAACCTTAAGTGGCGCAACCTTGATTTCGCACAAATTAAATGTGTGCAGTTTCGCCATCTTTATTTTCTGACCGAATATAAATACACGCGCCGTAGGCCTTATTAGAAGCGTCCGCAAACCCGTAATTTCAATTTAACAGGATTATTGCATGACGTGCCGCAATTTTTAATGAATTCAAATGTGTAAACCGTTATAAAATTCCTGCCACTCGTTTTGAAGGTTTATTGAATATCGTCATCCCAACCGATATTAAGCTACAACGTTTGTATAAATAATTTTGTTATTGTTACTCTAACAGTCCCAGTGGGTCATATATTTGTGCTGTAGCAGTACTGTGCGTTTAGTTACTAAATGTGCCTTTAATTTGAATTTTGAAGCTTATAAATCCGTATCCGAATGACAAGAGTCTAATGCATGCGTTTCATTATTTTGACCAATATTGAGAATAACATTAGATTCTAAATTCGTAATTTTGTATTAATTCGGAACTGTTAGACACCCATTTGTTTAATGTAAAGCATCCGGTTTTAGAATTGACGTTATTTCTGAATATATGGTTTTTAATTCGCCAGTCGTGTTTGCTCCGGTTATCAGATCGTCCACATAAAAATCATCTAGTATAATTTTACTAGACCTAGGAAATTTCGTTGAATGTTCATGCGCTAATTCTGTAGGCACCTTATAGCTAAATAGCGCTAACAGTACCGTAAGTTACATTTTAGTTCGTATTCGCGTATCGGTTTTTCAGATCAGATCTAAAATATTTTTTGTAGTTTTCTGTCATCATGTACTAGAATTTGTCTGTACATTTTGTAATGTCTCCAGCCAAAACATACTTTGGGTTCTAAACCGAATTATTATTGATATGAGATCATTCTGCAAGGAGTCCTACGTACTGTAAGTCGTTAACTAGACTGACGTAGATTTACATGAAGCGTCAAATACAACACGTAATTTGGTTGTAATGTAGCTTCCTTTTGCACACAATGGTGCGGTATGTAATAAGAATTTGATTGTCCTGGACATCTAGTTCTGTCATATGATTTAAAGTTTTATAATCTTTCATAAATTGCACGTAAGACTGCCTAACTCAGGATTTTGCTTAACTTGTGCTCTAATGCATAAAATCGCCTTAAAGCAATTGATTTTGAGTCACCTAAATTTTCTCGATTGTTTTAAAGGTAATTTTACAATGAATCTCCCAGTTTTATCACGTTTGGTAGTGTTTTTAAAAATGATTTCGATTTGTTCATCTTGCGTGATACCGGCTTCGTTTCAAATTCCTCAATCTAGAATCTTTGTAAATTAGTATTGATTTCATCAGTTGTTACTAAATTGCATTGCGTATCTTACTAATGTAGATGGAGGTATTGGTCAAACGATCCATCCCAATAATGTTCTTTGAGTATCGGTTTTGTTTACCTAGGCTGATTTGACCTGATTGTAAAATTTGCCAAAATGATTCTGCACTATTAGTAAGTCTAATTTACTAGACATGTTAAATTCAGGATCCGCTAGAATATTTTCTAATATTTATATAGATTTATCAAACGATGTGGTTTAAATTGTCAGTTATTTTTGAACTACTAACAATTAATATTAAAATTAAACAAACCAATATTTGATTTTAATTGACTGACATGCTATATTTGATTTTGCTTAAGCTGCTGTTTATCATACCGAAATATCTATTTTTGCGTTGGGTCAGATTTAAGTTTGTTGCATTGCCTGAAATAAAACTACTTTGACCCGAATCAGTAATGCACGACAATGATGTAGTTTCCATTTTATCCTGGATAATAATGTTGGATACAATATTTGATCAGAATTAGACGCATGACGGTTACTGACTGATTATTGTGTTTCGATATTTCTGCTTTCATTACAGTACTATAGTCATCTTCAAAATGTGTAATGTGTTGTCGTTTGTTACAGTCTTACAATGAAATCTTGATTTGCAATATTTTGTGAATGATTATCCTTTAAACAGTTACTGCACAATTTTTACCTTTGATTCCGAAAATCGTTTGTCTGGGTTAACTTTAAAAACGTTCGCATTGCGTTATAGCATGATTTTTGAACAATAGCATGTTTGTGAATTGTCAGTTAAAAGATATGATTTCGTTTTTAGATTGGTCAAATTTTAGTTTCGTTTTGAGGTTTCAATTTCCAGAATTGCATTTTTGTTCCAGAAATTCGGAAAGTTCGCAATTTTGGAAACGTATTCCGTTACTGTCGGATTAATCTCTACGTGTAGTAGCGTCTAATTTATCCGTAATTGAAATAATTAAGCCATAATGCTGTACAGGCTGTGCAATACTTCAACGAACGAATATGTTTAGTTAAACCGTCATGTAACAGGCGTAAGTTACGTGCGATTCCTTTGTTAAGATGGGTAAATTAAAGAACTTTAATATGATTATTTACTAATAAGATTTTATTTTAACGCTTGTGTAACATTTCCCATGCTGTTTGATAATTTGCTGTAGATATTTCTAATGATTTAGTAACTGAGCCTGCTTCTTTAGCGATAACCGTAAGTAGTGAAACTTTTGAATTTCGGATATTTCATTATCATTATGTATTATGAATTAAATGTCTCGAAATATAGCACTGATCATAATTTGTCAAATGTCGGCAATGGAATTTAATTTATGGTCTTACCGTTATTGTGGTCTGACGCAATACCTGAGTTCGGTGATTCTATATGTGCATTTGACAGTGTTACTTGAGTTTTCGATTGATTGATTTAGTAATCGTTGCGAGAATGTACTCAAAATATTCTTCTTCAAATGCTTCGCGTTCCTTAAAATATTTATTATTGTCAGCATCTGAATCTGAATCTAAGATTTCGATTTGTGTTTGAATATCATCGAATTTATTAACAAAGGTTGAAGTTCTTGAAACGAATTTCCAACTTAACTATGTCTACATTGGTTTTATCAAGTTTATCATAATAAGTTTTAAATCTTGTTAGACTACCCTTTAGTTTGGATCTTATTAAAGTTAATTCTTTAAGTTCTGGCATTTAATAATTGATTGAGTAATTAGCGAATTGAAATCTATCAATGGATTGGTTGCTTTGTGAATATAACTTTGATTAATGATTATTCGCAGATTTACCCTGTTTGTATTGTACCAAGTTAATAGTTACGGTACGTTAGAATTTTATATTCTTAATTATATGTGATCTGTAACAATAGGTGTAAATAAAATGCAATATTTTAAATACCGTTACACGATCTGTTTGTTGAATATAAATGTATGTTTTACTTTGTGTAATTGATATAGTAATAAAGAGAGTTGTTTGGTTGAATTTAACAAATTTTATGTTTAGTTGGATGGATATAAGTGTATTATGAAGTCTACGTAAACCATAAAGTTTCTTGTATTCAAAGACTACAGTAATTTTTTACGCAAATTGATTGCATGCCTATAGTAAGTTAGATAATACCTTAAGAATGACCTTCTGGATTACTGCCGTGTATGTGATGCATCTGCTGTTCATCAGTGGTGTTGTTTCACTTTTTGTTTTCACTTTCACCATTATATATTTTTTAATAACTGAATGTGTTGATAGTTAACTAGTGCTTAATACCGCGTAAGTTCAAATTTCCGAAGGACCAAATGTTGCGTAGCTCATTGCTCATTAATAATAACTGCGATATTGGTTTTTACACCGTTTGTTGAATTATATGTTACGCTTTAACCGTCGAGCTACATTATCATGACATGAGTAACTTAAAAATGTTTGTGGAAACTTATATAAGATAGTAACTTGTTCCCGTTAGGTTAATCCAACAACAATTAAATGGTTCTTACTGCCAACGAGCATGTACATCTTACTAAATTTTAAATTTAGTCGAATGTTAATTCGTTCATGCAGAAAATTGAATGCAAATTACAAACTTTAACTAGTTATCCTATATAAACAAAAATTGAAGTTGGCTTCAACACTGACCATCACGCTCGATGCATTTCTGAAGCATCTCGTGACTAGACAAAACTGCAGCTTCAATTTCGGCTCTCGCTATGTTACGTATTGCGTTACGAATTCGGTTTTTCATATCTTCTCTAGTAGTAGGTTGAGTCCGAAACACGATGTCCTTTAAGCGCCCCATACATAAAAATCGAGGCAAGTTAAGTCTGGCGATCGCGGAGGCCATGGAAACAGACTTCCCCTTCTAATCCACCGCTGTTGAAATACTGCATTAATATGCTGTCGCACATTAATAGCAAAATGTGCTGGGCAACCATCCAACTGCAAAAACAATTTTTCCATTGTTTCCAGAGGCACATCTTCCAATCTTCCAACAACAACGGCAATTGATTGGCCAAAAAGTCAAGAAATACATTGCCATTTAGGAGTTGCTCGAAAAAATATGGACCAATAATTCTACCTCTCAGTATGCCACACCATACATTTAAACTCCAACGTCCTTGGCGCTTAACTTCACGCAACCAATGGGGATTTTTTGCAGACCAATAATGCATATTGTGCAGATTGACTCTCCCGTCACTACTGAAGGTGGCTTCATCGGTCCAAAGAATTTGAAATAAAATTTCTCTATTTTCGCGTATCATGCCTAACATCCAATGGCAATAGTCTAACCTTCGATCAAAATCTTCCTCTTTCAAGGCCTGATGCCTTAAAGTAATTAAAAAAAGTTTAACCGAATACCTATATATTTTGATGGCCATTAGAACTTACCTATGGTCCTTCAAAATATTTTGAACCGTGATATGCCCAACTCAGTGGATAATGCTCTTGTGCTAATATGAGGATTTCCTTTAGTATAGCCCAGTACACGGTTAATATTTTCTTGCGTTCTTCCAATTCTTTGCCGTTGAAACGTCGGCCAAAACCTACCAATGGCTCGTAAGCTCGCCACTAATCGGGGAAAGACTCTTACATCGCAAGGACGCCGATTTGGATATCGAGCCGCGTAAACTCTTTTAGCTACTGCGGCATTCTGAAGACATTCAAAATAAACCGCAAGCATATCAACAGCTTCATTATTCGTAAAACGCATTTTGAAAGCACAAAAATTGCTCAAAGTAACGCGAAAGTATTGACAACTATTGACAATTTGAGGATTATGTATGTTTTGTTTAGGTATCTGTTTCCATTGCCTGCTTCTATTAATTGTATTTTTCGTATATATCCATAGTGAATATGCATTTAAACAAACAAAAAATAGGCCTTTCGTATAACTTTTAGCATTGCTTACTTGCCCGTAGTAATTTCAAAAAGGGTGATTTTATTCTGGTGTATAAATTTACAAACATTTAAAATCGCAATTTCTAGGTAACCTATTCAGAGCCGAAATTGAAGCTGCAGTTTTGTCTACCCATAAGAGGCCTCAGCAATGCACAGAGTGATGGTCAGCATTTCGAGCATTTACGGGGCATTAAAACCTTCCTCCTTTAAATCGGTCCTTTTTAGGGCCACAACTTACATAATAGAAACAATTCCAGAAAAATATAGTTAAAAAATAAAATTTAAGGATTTTCGTATAAAGTTTTCTTTGGCCGATATTTTAGGTTAGGAACAAGATATCGAGATGCGGTTTTCGCGAGCTTCTTTAGGCATTATTTAGCTACTTGTTCATGAAAAAGTCATACCAATGCATTTAATGTTTTTGCAAAAATTAACTGTTTCAGTCGGAATATCGAACAAAGCCCTCTAGCGACGACATGTGAAACTAACAAAACTTCAATTATTTTAACATTTGTAGCCCAAGAAAAGCTCTTTTCAACGCGCCCAAGTTTGTTAAAATCGGATTAGCCGTTTCGAAGATACGGCGGGTGATTTAAGGAAACCTTTGAATACCCCCACCAGTTTATTTTTATAGATACGTCAAAAAGTGCCAAACAAAAAATGTTCAGATTATCCTTGACTTCAAAGATCAGTTATTTTTTTATTAGGTTAATATAGCAGAATTCACAGAAACATCACTTCTTTAGATTCAAGATTGCAGTTACGCCCCTAGCGGCCATTTCAGAAATATGAAAATATTTTCCAGGTTTTTGTATTGGCGGTTTTAGTATAACCTTTTTTCCGCAAGCCTCTACGATGTATAGTTTCCAGGTACAGTACCTCGCATTCTTAGTTGGTCACCCCGTACAGTATTTTTCTTAAAAATCAAAATAATTTTTCTTTGAGTGGGCGTGTGAGTTGGAATTTTTTTAATTGTTTATTTTAGTCACCCTAAAAAATGTTTAACACTAGGTCTAGACCACCCTGTATACGTATTTGTAATTATGTTTAAATTGAGAACGTTTACATTTCACAGTAAATTTATCATTTTTGCAGAGCTTCCAAGTTGTAAAAACTGTAAATGCAAAATGGATCACCATTTAAACTGCTTGCAGTTATGATGCAAGCGTTGCCTTCAAAACTATCAATTATAAATGGAACCTGTTATGAGTGTTCCAATTAAAATATGTTGATAATACCTAGGAAGTCTTAGTATGTGTTAGATATGCATTTAAATTTGTTTATTTTCTTTTTCCTTTATGTATTATTTTTTTAACAGTTCTTCCACGATCCCTGCCCAGTTGTGCACTGCTGCATTGTGGACCTCTTGTGTAGACTGCTATGTTAAAACAGTATAAACCAATTTAATATATTTTGGTTTATCGTTTTATTCTTATACAATGTATTCCTTGGTTAAGTTAATGGATGATTCCATTCATTATGTATATTAAACAAAAGTTATTAGGATATGAAAGACAGAAAATCATTGGGAAGCCAAATGGACCAATCAAAACTATTATCCTGTGACTGTTATAGCAAAACATGGCAAGTTGTTTTATTATTACATGTA
The DNA here is from genome assembly GCA_036346205.1 of Vesta saturnalis. Taxonomy (NCBI): domain Eukaryota; kingdom Metazoa; phylum Arthropoda; class Insecta; order Coleoptera; family Lampyridae; genus Vesta; species Vesta saturnalis. The sequence continues at coordinate 24,225 of JARFJB010001345.1, forward strand.
AAGTTAAAAATATGTAGGTAGCAAGTATTTTGAACTATCTCTCATTAAAATTCACATTTCGTTATACTTACACCAGAGATGGTGTGACGTTAAATCTAATAGAAATGTAGAGAAGAGAAATTTTACTCAGTATCTTTTGTGATAGTTTATTACGCAAAATAGTTATAGCTTAGTGGGAATTCTATTAATCTAATAAAACTATTGTGTTAAGCTACTGAAGCTTTTGGAAATTTTATTTCCTTATTCAGGAGTTAGAATTGTACAGAACAGCAAATAATAATGTAATCATTACTAAAAATTGCAACGGGTAATTTGTATACAAAAAAGACATCTTATGGATGAAAATTTTACACAAGGAATAAAATTTAATGTAAAGGTTAATTCCTTCAGGTGTTTGAAATAAAAAATGTAATAGTAGCATGAACATCAAATTGGACATTGAAAGTGTAAGCAAAATATATTCTTATCTAATAGCGTTCACTGCAGAGATCATTCTGTTACCAGGAATTAAATTCGCTATCATATTGTCACCAGTTCTCATTGTGTTTTGTCCTTTGTAATTTTTGGTTTTTAACTTTATTATTGTTGAATACTTTTCCTTTTAACTGCAATTTGCAGTAAATTTACTCATTGTATTTTTTTGTAATTTTTTTTATCTTATATCTCCAGCTCCTGGATAAGGAAGTAAACGTTTCTCAATGCTTATTAGGTACATACCTATAATTTTATAAAGCTTGTAAATTGTACCCTTTACCACACCCCATAATGATTTTGATATAAAACCAGATGAAGCTTTAGTAATGAAATATGTATCCCGTTGAGTATAATAATTATTTGGAGGATGTGGTGAAATGTAGCTATTCATAAGCTTTATTGTGTTAAATATATACAATTTTTTTTTACAATTTTGTTAGGTTGAATAATTATGTTATTTTCCAGTACTTTCTACTGAAACAGTTTTTTTTCATACTCAAATTAACAAACGTGTAACGCAAATGAGTATAATATGGTTACTTCAAACGTTTGTGCGTATGATCCTTTAACAAAAGCTCTTGATCAACAACAAAATGGTACTGTTTCAGATGGTTTACCGGCAATTGGTACACTAACCAATCTTTAAAGGAATATTTCTGCAGATTTGAAAGCTCTGACTCTTAATCAGCATCAAAATGATAATGTTTTAGAAGATTTGCCAGCATTCGTTACACTAAACAACCTTCCAAAGAATTTTTCTTCAAATCTGAACTATTATGGTTTGTCATTGTCTAAAATTGTTAAAACTAACATTATATAAGTACCTATGAATATTTTCAGAATAGCCAGTGTCTGTTTTTATAATAATGGGTTCACACAAACTACGATACAAGTTGATGATGTGTTACTATAAAATGGTCTTGATTATAATATAGTATTTAATTCTCCCACAATCAATGGAGAATATGTGTATTCTGGTAATATAAACATTAACAGTGTTATTAATACATAAAATCCTCATCTTTTTCAGATATACAAACTGCTGGTGCACAGGAATTACATGTAAATAATTCTACAAATGCCATTTTTAATAATTCTGACACAGACATTGGCTGTTTTGCAGTCGACACATTATAAATAGAGTTGAAGAAATACAGGCGCAATTAAGAAATTTTAAAGGCCTGAATTTTTAGCATTTTTTTGATAGATATGCAGACTTCTTCACAGGAAATATACGTAAATGTTGATTATATGGATCAAGTGCTTGTTGATAGTATAAAATTATAAATGAAAATTCCATGATGGATACAGTTGACAACATTTATGCTTTTATACATTACATATCAGCAAATGCAAATTATGGCTAATACTAAAAGTGAAAAACATGTTTTTGATAGAACACAAATAACCATGCATATTGCAAGGTGTAATTCAATATGTATCAGTCAATTCTGCTGGTAGAAAAACAAGACGTCATTTTTGTATGTACCTATTGCAAAAAATTATATTCAAAATGTTCGCAACGTTTAGAAGTATCGCATAAGAACGAAGAAGCAGTAAGAAAATTTTTAAGCCTATCACCAGATAAGATGATATCATAATTCTTTTATTTTAATTTTTAGGGTCCACTGACAGAAGAAAAATTATTGAAACTATTAGAAAACGTGGTGATTTTATACATAACACAAATCTCGAGTACAACACTGGTCAATTGTTTGTCACTAGACGTTCAAAACAAGAAATCCAATGCACTCCAAAAAATTACTTGCCTTGTTTTTATTGCTCAGCATTTTTTAGTAAGCAAACTTTGCACATACATGTCAGGTTCTGTAGATCACTAAATAATGACACAGCCAAAAACGCAAAGGTACTAGGTCGTAAACTTCTTTCTAATGTTTATGTGTAAGCATGTGGAATTTTAAAGTTTAGCGTCTTCCCTATTCTACGGGAAGATGAGTGTGTATCTATCATCCGGTTTAATATTCTAGCCATTTTGTTAGAAAATTACTGGTGTAGCAAGTATCCCTCCCAGCATCACCATGATATGATCAGAATTACCGACTACTCTCAATTACACTCAGGTGGAGATCTAATTGGTAGTGTAGATGATGTGGGAAGAGACTTGTCTGGCAAGACGATATAAACGATTCGAAATTCTTGGTGCTTAAAAAACGGGAAGAAGCAAAAGTAATAATCCATATGTGTTTGGTATTCCTTCAATAGACCACCGACATAAGTATTTAAGAGCATGTATTCTTTTAAAGAACTATGCTGCTTGGTATGGTGCTAAAAAGCCTCATATTTTACCAGGAATGCAGTTGAGAAAGCAAGTTACTACGGAGTGTGGCATTCGAGATTTATCGGACAACGTAATTAAAGATATTGCTAAGTTTATGGATCATGCTATTTATAGACATGACAATACCTATCGCATGCTCATAGAAAGCAGAGATATTATTAAAATGTCAAAAATTTTTGAAACGATACAAGGAAGTAATGATTCATTTGATGAAGAATTCACAGATAATTATGATGTTCAAGAGAATCGTGGGTCACCTACTGCTTCTAAAGCTGAATCTTCTCTCCCTTCAAAAAGTGATAAAAGACGTCGGCTCTTTTGGGGTAAGTGATATGTAAAACTTAATTTTCATTATTTCGGTGAGAAATATTTGTAGATTCCACTCAAAGAAATGTACATCCATCCGATGATGATGCAGAGAATGTTGAAAAGCATCATGAATCAATTGCAGCTTATAAGGGTAAATATACAGCTATCCAACTGAATCGCACACTTGTCTTCAGCTCCATCTCTACCAAACACTATCACGTTTGTTTACTACGAACATGTATTCAGGATCCATAATTTTTTTGATCCACTTTTTACAACCCTAATCTAAATCATCGGTGCATCAGCATAAAAGAACACATTTACATTGCCATCCTACTTCTTCTGAACACATTTTTCTATAAACAAATAATGTGTTACTATGCACCCCAGTCTTCACACTTAATCTAAAACGCTATAATCTGCTTGGTGGTTAAGAAATTACCACACACAATCATGTATGACAAGTGTTATCATCTCTTTGATAGTTGAAGGTTCCAAAGCAAAACAATGGGAGATTTCCAAAAGATGAAAATTTACACAAAATATCGTTAAAAAGAACTGTTTTACTTATCGACTGTGATAAAAATACGGAATCAAAGAAAACCATTCATAGGTTGGAAAAAAGTCAAATAAGAAGAATTACTACCTGAATAAAGCGAGATTAACAGTTAACTCACAAATACCATGAATTGGATATTTTGATTATTATATAACTTAAACTAAGTGTGCTATCACAAGGTTTTAATATCCCCTAATAATAGGATACCGTAAGAAACGAATATTTAAGATTTAAGAGTAGTAATTGGAGTTAATATATAAATCATGGATATTCAATATCATTTAGCTAGGAATAATATTTATGTTAGGTTATAATGATATCTTTACTAAAATACTATAAAAAGTTTAATTAGGAAGTGGCGCAATCTATGACTCAAATCGCTAAATAATGCGTATAAAATTATGGTCTTATGTAAAAAATCCAACACCGTATATAACCGTCCTATATGAAAATTATATAAAGCAGGTACTATGGTACTACGGCGCTATTTTGTTACCGGCAGTCGCATTCTCACTTACCAACATATAATAGGGCCGTATTATACCAGTTACATATATATATATATATATATATATATATATATGGTTGATTTTAGGTTTCCGCGAGTGTAGTATGAAACATTGTTGTTTATCCGGGCGTTGTCTCGCGTCTGCTGGTGATGTTTCTGACTCCTGCCAGTACCAAAACGACGTTTCGGCAAAGTCTCATTTGACATTTTCAAGTTTTCTCCTTCTCCACCTGATTTGTTCGGCTCCGTGTTACTCGAATCGAACTGAAGTCCTGCTGTCCTGTCTCCTGTTTATATTTGGTGTTGTGTACTTTCACTGCTTTCCCTGCTTTCACTATTTTCCCTGCTTTCACTTTCTCTTCTTTCTCTTTCTCGGTGTTGGATGGTGCTGCTGTGCATGATGTTGGTATGGATGGTTCTGGTTCGGGTGATCGTTTCCTTGTGTGACGATGTTCTGCTAGTGTTATCTTCCATGTATTAGGCAGTCTTTGGGAATCGTCTCATGTGTTAACGTTCTGTTCCCGTTTCTCAATCTCGATCGCCTCTCGAATAGTTCATTTTACCGCATGAGTAATGCTGGCTATCATCTTTGTGTTTTCAAAAGCGATGTTGTGTGATGTTCTACTGGCGTGTTGGGCTAACGATGATGTAGCTATATTCTTCTCGATACCATTCTTGTGTTCCTCTCGTCGAACGTTGATCCGTCTGTTTGTTTATCCTATGTACACCTTTTCACATGTCCCGCAGGGGGTGCTGTAGACTCCTTGGTCCTCCAAGTCGATTTTGGTTTTAGGTGTTGGGAGCACTGATGATATTTTTCTGTCCGTGTTGAACGTTGTCTTTATGTTGTATTTGCTGAGGATTTTTGCAATCTTGTCTGTCGTTCCCTTTACATAAGGAAGTGTGACCTTGGCTGTTGGTGGTTCCTCCTCTTCTGTGGAAATATCATCAGTGCTCCCAACACCTAAAACCAAAATCGACTTGGAGGACCAAGGAGTCTACAGCATCCCCTGTGACAAGATGTAGCGCCATTTAAGCTTACAGTGGCTAGATATAGGCAAAACCCAATGTTTATATCCACATAAATATATGACATAACCTTTATTCTTAATAGGGTTATGCACACAAACCGATGCATCCTACATACGTTTATATTTATTATTCCTTGTAGTAACCAAGTTAGGTACACTTTTATTAGAGATATTCGCAGTCCCAAAATGCGAAACAACTAAGGTGCACGGTTTAATAGAATACCTGTAAATAATATCATAAACAGCTGCCATTTAGCTAACGTAATTTAATCTCCTTGTTCGGGATATTCAAAGTTAGTAGTGTTAGTTATTACTGAATAAACAGAGAAGACGGCCGTACTGGATGAATAATCCGGCCGCTAAATTCACTTACGAACGCAAATATCTGTCCTTCACACCCGTGTTTCACATGAGCTCTTTGCTTTAATGTTTTCCCTTCAACGTAAACGTTTATTACAACTGTTTCCATATAAATATTAAAATTCTTAGTTGCCTTTATACAATCGAGTTTATATTACTAATGATTGTACACATGTACTTCATTCAACGTCAATGATGACCACTAATCTCTTAACTAAATTAACAAACTTGTAATTCTGTTACTTAAAGGGTTACTTCAGGCTTTCTTTTTTATTTTTATCGTCGCACGCTCTATTACTGAACACTGTCAATTAAATATTTGTTGTGTTATTTTTAAATTTGCTTTAGCACTTTCAAGATCCTTGGCCCATTCTAACTTTATTCTTGAACACGCATTCAATTTACCATATTACACAATGTTACAAAATTTCCACACACAAAAATATGCATACACATACCTTTCTGTACGTTAATACAATTCCAATATATCATAATCTTACTCACTAATACGTCTACAACCATTTATTTCTTTTTATCTGTATCCTTAAGTACCAAAAGACCAGTGGCAAACCGGTCTTCTACCATGCTTTCTCAGAAAAAATTGTCCCAAATTTTTCAACCAAATTTAATGCTTTCAACATACAAAATTTCTATATTCAAATATTATTTCATATGACATCTAATGCTTCATTAAATTCCAGCGCCGTATAATTTACACCAGCTTACATTCTTCATACACAAACACATTTTTTTGTGCGTCAAAACAACCTTACAAGATGAATTGTATCTAATTTTATTTGTACTATTGATATTTGTTTGATTTTAATAGGTTAATTACAAATAAGTACTTTGTGTGTTTGAATTAGCTGCATAGCTTCTGCCATAACAATACATGGAGAGATTTCAAGCTTATTAACACTGAGGAATGTGAACGGCAAATTTTTTATGCTAATTATTGTGTGTGTGTGTGTTTGTGTTCGTGTTCGTGTTCGTGTTCGTGTTCGTGTTCGTGTTCGTGTTCGTGTTCGTGTTCGTGTTCGTGTTCGTGTTTTGTGTTTGTGTTTGTGTTTGTGTTTGTGTTTGTGTTTGTGTTTGTGTTTGTGTCTGTGTCTGTGTCTGTGTCTGTGTCTGTGTCTGTGTCTGTGTTTCTGCTTTTGCTTGTGCTTGTGCTTGTGCTTGTGTTTGTGTTTGTGTTTGTGTTTGTGTTTGTGTTTGTGTTTGTGTTTGTGTTTGTGTTTGTGTTTGTGTTTGTGTTTGTGTTTGTGTTTGTGTTTGTGTTTGTGTTTGTATTTGTGTTTGTGTTTGTGTTTGTTTGTGTGTGGGTGTGTTTGGGTGGGTGCGGGCGTGCGTGTGTGCGTGCAAGGGTGCCTGCGCGCGCGCGTGTGTGTAAAATGGAGACTAGATTAGAGATAAATGTATTTATATCCATGGGTGGGTGGGTGGTGTGTGTGTGTGTGTGTCGTGTGTGCGTGTGTGCGTATGTGCGTGTGTGCGTGTGTGCGTGTGTGCGTGTGCGTGTGTGCGTGTGTGCGTGTGTGCTGTGTGCGTGTGTGCGTGTGTGCGTGTGTCTGCGTGTGCGCGTGTGCGCGTGTGCGCGTGCGCGTGCGCGTGCGCGTGTGCGCGTGTGCGCGTGAGCGCGTGTGCGCGTGGGTGCGTGCGTGCGTGCGTGTGCGCGTGCGCGTGCGTGTGAGTGTGCGTGTGCGTGTGCGTGTGCGTGTGCGTGTGCGTGTGCGTGTGCGTGTGCGTGTATGTGTATATATATATATATATATATATATATATATATATATATATATTGCTTCGGCGCGCTATAGTAAAAGAGTTCTGGGATTGTACAAATATATGAGATTATTTTTAATTTGTTAACGTTTCGTTTAATTTGTAGTTGAAATCTTCACCAACATAAGATTCGATTATCTGCTTAGATTTTAATAGGTTGATACTATTTAAAATTTACCATTTTAAAGACTAAATATTGAATAAAAATATTTTTTTAGTGAAAAGTTAACTCACAAATTATGCCACTAACTATCACACTGATTTAAAGAGGCGTCTAAAATCATTCGAATTATAATAGTATGACAACCTGATCCTTCTTTAGAATTGATGCATTGTTTCGTAGCATTAATCTTGAAAATAATCTAGTTTGATTTTATATATATATATATATATATATATATATATATATATATATATATATATATATATAT
>JARFJB010001346.1:0-29850 GCA_036346205.1 Vesta saturnalis
ATGAATTGACACGTCAATCAAGTGGGTAACGTTAAACCTCATTAATCTAAGTTAAACTTTATCTTTGGATAAACTTACAGAGAGGATTAAATTATTTTTTGGCGTCCTGAAACGTAAAATTGACGTTACAATCTTGTAACTTCATTTTTACGCACACTATAAAAACACCGCTACAATGCTGTAAAATGGTCAGTAAATTGTAAACTTCCAGAAACTTAGAAAAAATATATGAAGTATAAAATAATAAAATATATTTAAGGAAACTTTACTATACACCTTTTCTGATGAAATAAATGTCCAAAACAACGTTATTTTTACATTTTTAGTTAAAATTGTAAGGTACCGCCATATCTCGATAACTTAAACAGTGATGACGGGCTCGTTTCTCAAAAGAAGGCACTGTAAAATCCACTATTAATGCACTCAACTGTAAATAACTATTATTTGTACCTCAATTAAATTGTAACGGGTGCGAAAATAAGCGAGGTAAGCTGCTGTATCTCAGAACCTGTCAATCTGACAACAATGGAAAAAATATTTTTATTATGAATGTGGCTATCAGAAAATGCTAGAAATTACTCTGAAGTTCCGTATTTCAGTGCTAGGGGGCACAATTAAAAATTAAATAGTAAAATTCTAAATTTTCCCTAAAACTCCTATATAAAGATATACCTTTGCTTACATAGTTAGAGAGTCTAGACAATTCTATATAATTTTAGTTTAAGGTTCATTAGTGTACTGACCATAATAAACGACTAATTCAATTTTAGTAAAATAAAGCTTGCCTGGAAGACAAAGGACCAGGCAGCCGGCTTATGGAGAAATGGATTCCGGTTAATTTGCCTTAATTTTTGGGATGTTGAAGATATCGACTTCATGAACAATAGTGGTCATGGGCACAACTCAATCCTATGGCCAGTTTTCAATTTACAGGGTGATGAAGTTGAAAAATGGCCATTTTTTAAAACTTATTAAAATGTAATTTTCATAATTTATTAAGGATTTTTTGCTGTAATAGTATTCTAATAACATCAAATAATATTGCTTTGTATAGAAAAAGGATTATTTGATACAGGGTGATTCAAAAATTACCAAAAAAAATTGTTGATGCTGTGTATTCTACTTTACAGTAGGAATATGAAAATATTAATATTTGGTATGTGGGCTTTTAAGTCATATTATTATAGCTTTTTTTACTAATAGTATTCCTGAGCAGGCTAAGATTTGCCTAATGTGCTAAAGCACTCAGGAACACCTGAAGAGGATATTTATAAGTCTTATAGATGCGGCTTACCATATCAAGGGCGTATTGGAGAGCACTGATCCATTGGAGGGATTTGTATTCCAGATGAGGTCGAATTTGAGCCTTACACAGTAAAAGGAGTTGTTGCGATCTGAAGTACTGTTTATGTCTGTGCAAGAAGCTCAGTTTACAAGCAGCTGTTTTTTCTGGCTGACAAAAGGTGGTTAACCCTTGAAAGGTTCGATGATGCATAAAAATAGAGTTTGAAAAATTGAGATCTAAACCATTCATATTTACAGCCGGAAATTATGGGTCTTTCTTGGCGGATACAAGGCAACACTAGGTTTTTTCGGCATTGAACGTCAGTAGATTATTCCTTCTTCCTTCAAGCATACGTTCTAAGGTACTGTTGATTGAGGCTGCCATATTTACTTTAACATTTTGACTAGACTTATTGTTGTGGGAAAACTAAGAAGAGCGTAGAGTGTAGAGTGTTGTCGTCTGAAAATCAATGGATTGGGTTAGTTGTTAAGCAAATGAGATCACTTATGTATGGCAGAAAAATTGTGGAAGCTATCACTGATCCTTGGGGTACGCTCGCGTTAATAGTATCGACGACAACGCGTATACGTCTTTTATCACGAAAGCTGGAGATCCACTTGATGAGTGTATCGAATAAGTCGAACGAGGTGAGCTTCACAAGTAGGCACGGGTGCCAAACCTAGTCAAAAGCCCTTGAAATATCTAAAGATACTACGACTGTTTTACCGGACCTTTCTAATATGTTATTCGAAAGTTGGGGACAGATGAATGAAAATCAACCGTTGAACCACTCTGTCTGAACCCATACTGGTGGTCGTTTAGGAGTTTATATGACTCGAGGAACGAAAGTAGTTGGTAGTTGATGACTTTCCGTGATTTTCGATAGAATGGAGGTGATAGTTATTGGTCGATAGTTTCAGGGATCGGTTTTGTCGCCCTTTTTAGAAATAGGTTGGACATTTTCCAACTGCCATTATGAACGAAACTCTCCAGATGACATGCAGATAGAAAAGGGTTTGCACAACACAGGTACTAGTTCGGTGTAGCGTTTTTTAAAGAGGATAGCTGGCATACGGTCAGGGCAAGTCGCCTTGTTTGAGTCAAGTTTATTGATAATTGATTTTAGGAGTTTATATCGAAAGTGAATTGTTTACATAGCGTATGAGGTAGATTTGGACTACGGCACAATTTTAGCAGTATCATTGAGAGATGAATTTGATGCAAAGTAATCGACAAAGACGTTGGCTTTGTCAGCAGGATCAGCTACTACTGCTCCGTTACGAGGAAAGGAATATGTACTAAAGTTTTTACTGATGGCTCTAACTAATGACTAAAATTTACGACTACCCAAAGCACGCAAGACCAATACTTTGGCGTGCACTTTGCGTTTCTTTAATTTATAAATTTAGTTAATAGAAGGTACTGGGTCTCTTTGGTCCGTAGGCGTTCAGCATCTTGAAAAGCGTGGAAACTTTATACTTATTTGACATGTACATCTCCCAGCATCTGTAACCTACTGGATGGTTTTAGAAGCGTGGGAAGGTTCTGACGGCCGTAGTAATGGTTTGTGGATCGTGGGAATTACATGTTTCTTGGACGTCATCGGATGGCACTTGGCACGCCTGGTCCGCCTTTTTGACGCTATATGTTGAGTAACGTCTTTCGCAATTTTCCTTCAAGTTTTCAAATTCTTTATTGTTCAACTTGCATCCATGGTCTGATCACAAATTTGAGGGAACTCTACCTTCCTTGAAAATGGAAACTTCCACATGATTCTTTGACTTTAGAGGGTGTGTCAATAGGTATTTAGAATAGAAGTCTATAACTGGTGGAGTATATTTATGATTACGTTATTATCAGCGTCCGGAATAAGTTTGAGAAGATCTTTGTGCCAGAACGGCGTATAATGATTTTTTGCTTTCTTAAGAAATTTTTCCTGGCGGTTTGTGTAATTGACCAACTATCACTTGCTTTAGCGACTTTACTGCTAACATAACTTATTTTTCATATTATTAATATCCCTAATAAGGATATTCATACCATCGTACATACAATTTTTTTTCCTAAAGTTTCTGATCTCACTCGGACAATAATTTTACATTAACGTTCTTTAAGCCTTCCATTTTGTTTTTAAGAAATTTTTCACACTTATCTGCATAGCACTTGGTAGTTTCATTCTCATCTAGGATTGTGTCTTTCGCATCGTAATCAGCTTCCTCCGTTAATTTTAAATTCATCTTATTTGCGTATTTTCTGGTCACAGCATCATCTTCTAAGATAGGCTCGAAAACGTTACAAATCATTTTACCCTGTATATTATCCCACGTTTATTTCAAATTTGCAGTCGCGCGTTTTAAACACGATAGCGAATGTATACCAAATCTATCGATGGCCATTACCACGCTATTTACCTTCCTCTAGGAGCTCTTCTTCAATAATGATTTCGTTATTATGTTCAGTATGTCCTGCTATTTTCGAAGCATGCAACAGTTTGAGCCGCTCAACAAGTCCGTAAGGAGTAATCCAGTACATATTCCTTTGCTTTATTCAACTCGAGGATGCCATGACCAAAACGTTTCATGCTGATTAGCGACTTATTAATCTTGCAGTATTTAGATAATTTATCACTCTAAATTTGCTCCGTGAGAATCGTAATTTTACCTATATGCATTAGTTGTAGCTAAAATGTCGACATAGACCATCTCGTCTTTTAGTGTATATTTTTTGGTTCTTTTAATATAGGAAGCTGATACATTCCCGGAATGCATTTTATGTTTTATAACTAAATTATGTCCATCTATTTCCACTGGGGATTCTTCGATAGCCCATTTATCTAAGTTCGCAGCATAACGAGGTCCGTAGGTATTATCGATTTGTTCTTGGTTCCCACGGATCAGCAAATCTGCATAGTGGCAAGGCAAAAGATGATAACGCTCCAAGAATTTGTCGGAAATGCCTGCGTCATTCAGTAAATGCGTTAAATTAGGTGGTTTCTCCTCTTCAACAGGATGTGTTTCAGCAGTAATGTCCGCTTCGATCAATGAAGGTGTAGCAGAGGGCTTAAACTTAAACCTAGCAGATGTTGACCTTGCTGGTGTGGCAGGTACTTGCTTAAACTTCGGCTCTGATTTCACCGATTCTTCCGTAATTTCGGGTTTATCCATCTGCTTCAATGTATCCACTACTGGTTTATACGCAGTTTCTGATAACCGATGTTTCAAGATCCTATTTTTGTATTACTTTTAGCTTGTGTTTGTTTGCATTACGAGTTTGTAGTAATTTCCTTTTAAACACCTTTACTCTGCCAACATTGCGAGCATATTGATCTAAATTCACAAAAGGTCATGTCGGTACCAATACGTTCGTCCTGTTTAAATAGCACAACCACTGGATGGGTTTGACAGAGATAAAAAGTGTCCACGCCCGAGCGGATTCAGGCAAGATCATTATAGAAAGCCTAGCGGGCGTTATTATATCATCCCTATCACGGAACGCATTATACCTAATGCATCGAGCGACTTAAACGGAAGCATTTTCAAATTTTAGGCTGTGAGGTGACTCCAATAAGCTAATCATTACATTTGCCTTCCCGCACTCCGATAATCCGCAAACAATTGGTCTTGTTGATGCTGGAAAGCGACGGCCACACTTTCCTACAACCTTCATAAAATCGTGATGATCCACAACATCATCATAGTATACTGATCAGTCACACGGTGCAGCGAAGAGAAGTAGGAAACTCGTTAATAAACAAATTACCTGTTTAACTGCATATTCTGGGATAACACATAACGGACCAGGAACAAAGCTACAGAGACGTTTAGCTCGTGGCGATCACGGTATAAATCCTTTAGACCAAGCTTGAAAACAGCGATATTTCGCCTATTAAAATTCTATCGATATAACAAACCGCCATCAAGCAGACATGCTGCTTGGAGATCAAGTTTGTAGTCACGTACGCTGAAAGGACTCGGGTTTTGCAGAGAAATCAGCCATCTTTGGCGTAGCGAGCGCCATGAATGTTAATACTGCGTTGGGTATGGGAGATACGATGAATAAGAGGCGCTTGTTTAGAGGAGGAGTTACAACGGATTCGTAAATCTGCTCAAAGATAGGTATTTGAAGATACTTATCGATGTCAGCTTATTGGCTGCCAAGAAAGTTGCTAAGATTACAGATGGAAGGAAAAATGTGCATTTACTTCGCATCATTCCGATACATAGCACAGCATAGTAATTCCCAATACCTCTATTCTCCAACAGGTCAGCTGTGGCGACAATTAGCCACAATTAGCGCATATAAGAAGAATGACCCCACGGGGCGGTTATGGGTAGCAAATTGTCTGAATACCGCAAGATTACTGAAACGCAAATCAGCACGAAGCATTTTGGCTTCTAACATGAAGAAGTTATCGTATAGAACGAAGGAATGTGTACACTGCATGTCACTAATTATATCGCTACAGCGAGCGGTATTTGACGAATTACACAAACCGGCCAGGAAGCATTTGGCAAGAGAACGAATCTTCACTACCCATCAGGCGGATCTTGCGAAATTTATTGTGTACGCTAAAGGGAACGGTAAGCACAGATATATTCTAATAGTTATCGAAATACCTTTCGACACGATTTATAAAAATCGAGCATGCCGACGGGGCCTTTAAGATTGTTTGCATTTTGAAGAAAGCTAAGGTTCCCGCCAATTCGCAATCAGATCAACGTCGTGAGTTCTACAAATATAGATTTTTAAAAACCTCCATAGTGGAAAGAGTGGTACATATAATTTACCTTTAGAGCTAAATGTAAGTGGTTAGATGCGTTTACTGGAAGTTACTTTCAAATATAATATTAATGTGCATTCAATGATTAAATTGAATCCGACGCAGGTGAAGGACTCAACAGACTTATCGATGTTTGGCAATATTAAGGTAAAGACTGCGACTAAATTTAGAGTTGGAGAGTGGGTTCCTATTTCGAACATGATCTATCATTTTAAAGGGACTTAAATTGTCTACCAGAATATTCGATAATATACAGGGTGTCCCATTTGAAATAATGAACTTTTCTGCATTTTTGTACCTTGCGGAAACGTAACGAATTTCGAACGACCCTGTATAATATGGAACCAATTTCAAACACCACAATAATGAACATTCGATTGGAACCATGTTTTGGCTAAAAAATAAGGAAATTAATTAATCAAAAACGGTTGATGATAGGCATAGGGATGTGTGATGCAAAAATAATTAAAAATATCAAAGGTGATGCCACTTTTCCACATAAGCGACAACGTCGCAACCTTGAAAATATTTTAGATCGATAGATCCGAGCCAGCCATGCAAGTGACCAAATTTTCAAAAAGATCCCATCTCTTCTTTTCTGTAAACGTCTAAGGTACCATCTACGTGAATCACCCGGTATACAGAGATGTGCAACCTTCATCTCAGGTTTTTCATAATTACCTTTATTTTCCGCAAGCGCATAGGTATCCTCTCAAATAAGATCCATACACTGTCAGGGACGATTATGTCTGTAGCAGTCGAATTACGCTGAATAACTGACTCATGATCAATTGTTTTTTATGTTTAGACCTATTCTGGTGACGTCACAATTATTCCTATAGCGTGCACCTGTAAAAACAAGTTGGAAAAGTGTTGGAAAGATACCCTTTGACCTGAGCGCTTAGTGCACCATAAAGTTCAAACTATTGTATTTTTGGAAACAAGTTCCGTTGCACGTCACAAATTTGTTTACCTAGATCGAATTAGTTATCCATATAGCTATTTGGTACGTCAACACGATTCAAGAAAAGAGAGGAACGTTCTAGAACGTTGGCACTACTTACATATACTCATGAAACGGAACATATCGAAAACCCTTTATCTAATTAGAAAATTGGTATAAACAACATAATTCTTTTTGTTAAGAGTTTATGTCTTTACTAACAAACAGGAGTTTGCTTGTAATAATAAATATCGCCACTAATCCTTCATATAAAACTTTGAACGTTGAATTTGAAGTATATTTATGTTTATTATTGCCTGATTTAAACAAAGTATTAAATTTATACAGTGAGTCTCCTTTCCTAGAATACATGCGATGATTCAGGAAGAAGAAGCCATAGAGGTTGAGGGTTCAACATGACGTAGAACGCTTCCAGGTAAGTGACTCCATTTCATTTGTCGCCACCTCTCCCATTGATTCGGAGTGGCTTACGTTGACTGCCGCGTCTTCCATTAGTTAGGAGTAGGGTCACCCGTCCAAGGACACATTTGCCATGGGCCAGCAGGCGAGGTTTACATCCAAGGCTACATCTCCCATTTGCCAGGAGGCGGGGTTTAGATCAGGGAGCTTAAAGTGGAGCGGTGGGGGCCTGTCTGGTGCCAACCGGTGACGGCAAAAGGTGAACAAAATTTTTCAGTGGGTTACAAATGCGGAGAGCGCCATACACCAAAAAAACATAAAGTTCTTCAAAATATTATAAGACTAAGGACCAAAGCGCAATATCAAACATCAAAGTGTTTGGCAAATGAACACATATGTATGAAGTTCTGAAGTATACTCTGCGTAACGGGATAAATTTAGGCATATAAAAAGAAATTCAGTGTATCGAGAACAGGTTGAAAAGTTCCCGGAAAAATCTGATAGACTGCATTTACTAGTTGCCAAATGAAACTTCGTAACCACATTAAGTAACGCTAAGACCAATCAGAAACATTAATATGTAAAATTACCGAACTATCCTGCTTACACAGAAGGTCTACCTAAAATCTTTTCCAAAAATAATTTGAAATTACTCACTACGTTAGATAATAGTTTGCAAAGTCTTTTAGGCAATCCAAAGAACCAAGTGGATACGCAGGATAGGCCAGGAATTTATAAAAGTAATTGTAAGAATTGTGAGCAAATATATGTAGGTCAAACTAAAAGACCTATCAAAATTCGCTTTAAAGACGATTTAGCTCCTGTTAAATACAAACGTTGGGACAAGCCTGCCATAGCCCTACATACTATTGATAAAAGTTATGTAGTGGATAAGGTATCTTTAATCAAACATGTTAGTAATAAGTACAAATTTGATTGCTATGAAAGTTTAACGGTGTTCAAAAACAAAGTCTAATAAAAGACATTCATAAATTTCAGGTCTATTATATATATATATATATATATATATATATATATATATATATATATATATATATATATATATATATATATATATATATATATATATATATATATATATATATATATATATATATATATATATATATATATACATATACATACATATATATGAAATTTGTTTAGTGCATCCCAGTCGATCGCTGATGATGATAGATTAGCTATTCAAACGCCTCCAGCGTTTTTTAATTTTGGTGTATTACAAGGACGTATTTTCATTGTCACTATGATTATGAAACAAACTGAAAGAAAAGGCAAACAATAGGAAGCAGTTTTTTCTATAAAGCGATAAGCAATTCTTTTACAGCATCTTCACAAAAGAGAATTAGATATCAAATTTTCTTATCTAAAAATTAAAAATAAAATTCTAATTTGTTTCTAACAATAAACAAATCTAATAAAATTTAAAAATATCTGCTTCACAAGGAATTGTCAATTTTTATACACTAATATGACAAATTAAATTAACTGAGGTGTCGTATCATAACGTAGACAGTAATTTGATCTAACTTTATTTGAAAACACCTATTTTTCTTTGTTTCAACAGAAACTTCGGTAGGTAGTTAGTTTCAAACTTGGTTTTAAGGTAAAATTTTATTTTAATTAGTTTAAAAGGAGTTTCTATGTCTGACACGACTTACTAAGAATAAATTTCAAAGACCAAGTTTTGGTGTTAAATTGAGAATGTAAGTCTTAGTTTTACAAGACTATATATAACAGAGATGATATAATTTCAGTTCACAAAGGAAACATCGTACCGCAGTCTAAATTTTGAGAGGTTTTGCAATTATGCTTTTGTAAAAAATACAATGTTACCAAATAGAAGCAACTTAATAATATAATTAACAAGAAATATTCTTCTGTCCACTTTTTTGTGTAATGGTGTTATGTATTTGATTTTTAAGGTTGAGGGGTTCCACAGAGTTCTAAACCGTCTCAAATACAATCAATTGAGGAAGTGAAGTTTACTTAGTACGAACGTAATAAACATATAAACAATTCACTAACAGCAATAAGATTTTTGTGCTTAATTAGAACAGTTTGAATCAGATGACGGGAAAAACTTTCCCATTTTAAACAAATGAACGGTCATAACTTGTTAAGAAATATATGTAAATTTTATATTATTATAATACACAAACGTTGATTGCATTAAATTAAATTGTCCTTTCATTTGAACATGATACCTAATTTGCTCTTTATCTTCTTACCTATATACTTTAAGAGACCTGTCTAAAAAATGGTTAATTTCCTGAGATAACGGAATATTAGAGTTTCAATACAGTTATTTAATTTCAAAAAGTTGTTTTTTAATACATGACTTTATCTTTTTTATTTGTTTATGCTGAATACTCTATAAGTAGTAGTCCTGTAGCACTTTATATAATGTGGAGACGTTCAGTCATATAACATTATTGAAGACACTTCTTATTTACTGGATTGCATGACATTCAATTGTAAGTTTACCCCAAAGATCCATTCTCACCTAAAAACACTGTCGTCTAAACATTAATGTAGAAAATACACATATGAAATTTAAATGCAGTCCCTTTTTAAGCTTTTTACATATCGCATCCGAAATGTTCCTCCCAAACACATGCACACACACTCATTTACTCATTCATTTTCATAATCACGTAAGCACGCGCACACGCCACACTCGCGCGCGATCTCACACACACGCACACGTAGGACGCACACAGAAGTGATACATACACACTCATGCATACACATACACACACACACACACCCACACACATACACACACACACACCCGCACACACGCACACGCACACGCACACGCACACGCACACGCACACGCAGCACGCACGCGCACGCGACGCACACGCACACGCACACGCACACGCACACGCACAAGCACACGCACACGCACACGCACACGCACACGAACACGCACACGCACACGCACACGCACAAGCACACGCACACACACGCACACGCACATTATTCTAGCTTGAAGTCCATTGTAAACTCCGCTCGTGTTTTCTGCTCCGTCATACCCCTGGCCTCTTAGTTTCAAAACGTCAGTAACCTTTTCTATAATATGGAGGGCTATTTTCTCCAAAGAATTGGAGGTTCGGTTGTCAACCTCTACAAACCCACAAAACGAATCATTTAGGTGTAATTCTACAGACCGCTTCTGATCGCCTGTTTTTATTGTTACATAACGAAACACTACACTGAGCTGACCAATTTTTTTAATATCTTGGGTTGTATCAAAAATCACAGATATAAAAGGAGATTTTCTTATTTTTTCTTTTATATCAATAATTATGCACGTGGAGATCAGGCTGATAAGTTTATTTTGTATCTGATGGCTTAAATATTTTGTAGAACCTTGTGCCGTTTGATTAAGTCTTATTGATTAAGTATTATTACCAAGAAGTTACCTTCGACTCATTTTCATTACCTGACAGTCTGTGGTCTCTAAAAGGCAAATCGTTTGTTGCAAGAGTGATAACAAGGTCAACAACACGATTTAGGACTTTCCGCCAGAAACTCGTTACATTGTTTATTTCTTATAAATTCTACAGTCATTCCTACTTTCCCTCGGAGGTAATTTTCACTAGCAATCGCAAGGGACTGTGATTGCTCATGATTCTCTACGTTACGCTCGAGTTGTGCCCAATCAGCCGTCACTTTCTAAAATCCCACTTCATTATTAGAAAGGTTAAAAAGCCAACAAGGTTGGCAGTAGCATATATTTAGTTTTTCTAAGTAACACAGGCAATGCCGTTTTAAATTAAATTGAGCACCTCTGTTTTTTTTTTTGGTAATACTATTTTTCATCGAAGCTTTAGGCTGGTTAGGCCCTAACTGAATAATTAATTTCTTTTGTTCAGCAGTTCATAAGCATCAGTAGCGGATAACTGTAACGGTACCTCATCGTCCTGATCAACAGCACCAGGGGAGCAGGCAGTTGCTGCATTACTGTCAGTATCAGCCGCTGTTGGCGGACCGGAGTTTTGTATAGCACTGGTACTGGATCCAGGAATCTGTTCAACGTTGCTCTCTGTTCTTGAAGTACGACATTGATCTGGCACTGGTACTTTAACAAAATATGATGAAACTTTTTTCATTGTTTGTAATAACTTTTCTTCTGCTATGTCCTTTTCGCGTTTTCGCTTGCGGAATTCAACACATTTTGCTAGGTCAAACAAATGTTTTTATGTGAAAAATAAAATGTAATTATTGGTTAAACGGTTAATAATTCCATTCACTCTCACGTTGATTTAACTCGTACGTATAACTTTATAAGTCTTCTAAAGATAACTAAAGCTTCAAACCGATTAAAATAAGAGCATACCACTAACTACATGTAAAACAGCGATAACTATGTATAAGTACTCAAAATAGGCGTTAACTTGATAATAGTCATTCTGCAAAGTAAAAAAGAAAACACAGGTGCATTGTTCTGTGCCTATCTGGCCGTAATAGTAAAACGTGATTTCTAAGTAATTCTTTTTAAGATAACATGTTTAGTTAACTCTATCTAGATGTAGATCAAAATAAAATAACAGCTAAAGCCAAAACACGTGTCATATCATGTATACGTATATCCGGTATATCGCATATCCTATTTCGTAATTAAGTATATGCTATATATATTTATTTATCAGAGATTATAATAAAAAAATGAAACTAAAGTTTGTAATTGTAAGTAAAACCATAAATATTTTGAATATTAACGAACTTTACCAACTTTCTTAAAATCTACTACAACAGCGAGCATGATTCGTTTTTATAGGACTGTTAATAAATTACTATAGAACAGAGTAGGTAATTAAAACTTTATTTACAAAACTTTAATGAAATAACAAAAAAAAAAACACGCTGCGGGCATTGAGTAAAGGAATCGTTATGTGGGCCAGGCCTGGTATATATATTTACGGGGCTGAATGCAAAATCACAAATTATCGTAAAAAATGTGCAAGTGTAAGTTTTACATGCATATTCTTAAAATTACTTATACTTTAAACCGGTAGTTAGGATTTATGATATTGTTTGTAACATGCCCGGACCACATGTTCTATGGACAGCTTTATTTTTTGTTGACCCTTTTACTAAGAAAATTATTAAGCTTAAAAGTTTTTGCTCGTCTCTTTATAGTAAATTTTTCAAAATCTAAGAATCTTAATATTGTATTATTTAAAGAGGATGCTTGTTTTTTTACAAGAAAAACAGGTTGCAGTAGGTAATTCATAGTTTTTGCCCCCGTTTGGAATTAGCGCCCTGGAGCGGCTGCTACAATTGCTCCATGGTAATTATACCAATGTAAATAGCCCAAACCGGCAAACATGACCAGTTCTCACTACATGAGGTAAATATTTTTTGTCATAACGTTAAGGAATTGCCTAAGTAACATAAATGTAAAAATACTTTCTTAAAAGATACTCGTGATTGAAAAATGCGCTGTTATTGAATAAGGTTGGCAAATCGCAATCGTTTTTAATCTATGAGGGACACACGTGTATTATAGCGCGTGAATGAAAAATTTGTACACAATATATTATTTGTTAGTGAGGAGAGTAGAGCGGTATTACTATAGTATGTATGTACCAGTACATACGTATATCGTAGCAGAAAAATGCCTAACCATATGTCTGCCAAATTTAAACACATTAGTCTAAAGATAAAAGACTTCATCAAATCGGAAAAAATGGCGTAAACGCAATTATTCTTAATCAAGTTACAAATCGTACTGCGGAATGCTTGGGAATTAGTGAAAGAAGCGTTGTATGGGTATCAATTGAAGAAGGGGCAAGTAGTACCGGTCCACTGTCAGGGCCGAGGCCAACAAGAGAGTATTTCAGAGAACTGATTTGTTGTGGTGACAGTGTATCAAACATTTCCAGTGAAAATCCCCTGGTGAATTTTGAAAATTATTTTACAATTTTCTACAGACGGATATTTTGCAAAACAGCTTTAAGTTTATCCTTTATTTTAATTCATGCTGGTACTGGGACTCTCCATGTAAGATACACTGCCTTTTATATAATCTTTAGGGATTCCACAAGAGTAAATGTATTTATTTCGTGGGGCAACCAAGAGAAGTTTGTTTGAATATATGTCAAAAGGCTTGTAATACCTCACCGTTACTAAAGGATTATTGCTATTTTGAGATGCCATTGTAATTTGAAGCATCAAATGAGAGTACAACCTGTAAAAGAATATGTATTGGTTGACAAATATTAAACCATTGATATATGATGTATCCAATACACTTATTTGCTGTTTTTCGTAACACATATCATGATTCAAAATATAACAAAATGTTAATATATTTATACAGAGAGGGCCAAAAGTACCGCGTAAATTCATTTAAAAATTAGGTGTTTGAGTAGTAGTATAGCTATGGCACTTCTGGCTCACTTTTGTCACTAGATTTGTCACCAGATCTAGGAAAAGGTCACCAGAAAAGTTACTAGATTTCAAGGTCAGTAACATTGCCTATTTCAAGGGGTGGCTGAAGGCCACAGGTGTGTAACTCTCTTCAAGGTTATGTGGTTGGTAACCCTGCCTCTTCGAGGTCCCCGCTTCAAGGTCACTAGAAAAGTTACTAGATTGTTGATTGTCCACGTCAATTTTAGGTTACCTGAAGGTCATTGCCCTCGGTCTCAAGCAAGTCTATGCATGCTTCAAGCAATGCCAACAAAGACGATCCACTGTTCAGGTCGAGATTCCACATCTCAATTCTGAGAAAAATCAAGAACAAAGGGGGCCCATTGTTCAAAGTCTGCTTTCAAGGTCACATGAGAGAACAAAGACGATCTATTGTTCAGTTATTCTAGAAATAGAATTCTAGGAAATCAATAACAAAGGCGATGCATTGTTAACGCTTCAAAGTCTATGCTTATAATTTTCAAGGTAAATGAACAAAGACGATTCATTGTTCTGGTTGATTTATAAAAATAGATTGTTATCTAAATACATCTCTTTCAAGAACAAAGGCAATCCATTGTCAACGCTTCAAAGTCTATGTTTACTAGGCCACATGAGAGAACAAAGACGATCTATTGTTTTGTAGGTTATCGTACACATCAGCTGTATCCTCAAAGTCATTGCCCACGGTCTCAAGCAAGTCTATGCATGTTTCAAGGCCACGCCCTATTCTGAGAAATCAAGAACAAACGGGGCCCATTGTTTAAAGTCTATGCTTTCAAGGCCACATGAGAGAACAAAGACGATCTATTGTTTTGGCTGAGTCATAGCTTCTGAAATTCTAGGAAATCAAGAACAAAGACGATGCATTGTTCAAGCGACGGTTCAAAGTCTATGCTTTCAAGGCCACATGAAAGAACAAAGACTATCTATTGTTCCGTTATTCTAAATATAGATTGTTATCTCAATTCTAGGAAATCAAGAATAAAGGTGATGCATTGTCAACGCTTTAAAGTCTATGCTTATAAGGCCACACGAGAGAACAAAGGCGATTCATTGTTTTGGCTGAGTCATAGCTTCTGAAATTCCAGGAAATCAAGAACAAAGGGGGTCCATTGTTCAAGCCGACGCTTCAAAGTCTATTCTTACAAGGTCATACCTCTGAGAAATGAACAAGACGATCCATTGTTCTGGTTGATTTGTAAAAATAGATTGTTATCTAAATACATCTCTTTCAAGAACAAAGGCGATCCATTGTTAACGATTTAAAGTTTATGCTTATAAGGTCACACCTCTGAGAAATGAACAAAGACGATCCATTGTTCAGTTAGAAATAGATTGTTATCTCAATTCTAGGAAAGCAAGAACAAAGACGACGCATTGTCAACGCTTCAAAGTCTATATGTACAAGGCCACATGAGAGAACAAAGACGATCTATTGTTTTGTAGGTTATCGTACACATCAGCTGTATCCTCAAAGTCATCGCCCTCGGTCTCAAGCAAGTCTATGCACCCACTAAGCAATGTAAGTTACAAGTATTTGCAGCAAGCTTACTCGTGTCGGTATTTGAAAACTTTAATCTGAAAATAAACAGATACGTTTCAGTTGATTAACTGTTGAAAGTTACAAAGTGAAAGTTTGCTGAAAATATTTATTCATAAACTATCATACGCAAACTTGCTGTGAATAAAAAAGTGAAACTTGCACTTCTTGTACATAAAAGACATTGCTGTAAGTTTACATACATAAACTTCCTTGTCTAAGTTTGCAGGTAATAACCTGAAGTAAGTTACTATAAGGTTACAAAATATTTTTTACTGCAATTTACCTGTGTACGTTTGTTAGAAATTAGAACTTCTTAGTTTATTGCAAATTAAATATGTGCGTTTACGATTGATTTTCAATGGAAAAACCACCAGTGATTAGATCTTTTATATGAATGATGACAAAATATTCCAAAAAAAATCAAGTGTTAGTTATTTGTTTTATATGGCAATAAAGTATCTCATTAAACAAATTTAGGCTTTTGAACTTTCATTTCTAGTCATCACTATACTATGAGTACATGCATATGAATGCTTTAATTAGGTATGTTTGAACGTTTTTACGCAGTAATAAAATGCCAATTTTCATGCAAAGTTCTTACATTTTTCGAATAACTGAATTATCATAAAGTTGTAGGTATTTAATTCGGAAATTTGAATTTATTCTAGCATTACTTCAGAAGAATGTGTGATTGTGCTATGATAGATAACTTTAATTATGCTTGCTTTTGATAATATAAACTGTAATTGCTTTTAAATATGAGACAATATTAAATTCGATGAAGTATAATTCCGTACTTGTTTATCTTATTGTGAAATCAAACAAATAGAGGGATTATAGAAATTCCAGTCGAACAAAGAAAAGTTGGCATGACCTTAAGGATTTAAGTAAAGTTATTTAGTTGTAGGTACCTAGAGTTATTTAAATTTATTTCAACAGTGTAAAAACTTTGGGCAAGAAAACAATTTGCAATATGTGTAATTTTTGAAAAACATGACGTTTGCTAATATTCCCCTCTTAGCATACATATATGATACCTATATGATTTTTTAATTTTTCCACGCATGTTTTTTTTTCATCTGATGCAACTATTTTAGTGAAATTTGTACAACAAATGTGAATAGTATTAAAAGCAGATCTCAAAAACACAACAAAAGAACATGATTTACATATTATCTACCGCCAATTGCTATATTCTGCAAAAAAAATGCAAACACTTCTATATTCAAGGTTAACTTAACATCCCTATAATGCCTTTACTATAATTTAAGCCGGTGGTTTGTTTATTGTCATGTAAAACCTGTTAGGAACCCCTTCCACGCTTTATACTTTTAGTCTTTTACCAATTTTCAAACTCAAGACATTTTATGGCATTTCGTTTCCTAAGTAGTGCAGTAATTACACTTGTTTCTGTACTTCCAAAACGTTTACGTACGTTTTTTTGTTAGGGTAAGTATATCTCTTTAATTCACGCACAATTATTTTTTAAATCTGAGTATATTGGAAAAAGTATTACAAAATTAAACATAATTAAAAATTTGGCAGGTAACATAACAAAATATTCTAAATTCATTTAATAATTACAATAAATATGCATAAAATCAATTGCATTATTTTCCAGTATATGCACAATAAGTTAGCGGAATTAAAAAAGTAATTGCGATTTCTATTCATTTTTAGGTTTTTATTTTAAGAAATGGACCAATGTATGTCATCAACGTCAGGTACACAGCAAAGTTCTGCAAATAAAAAAGTAAGTAGAAATTTGGTTTTTTAAACATATTTAATGTAAAATTATGGGGTCAAAAACTCAAAACTGAATTTGTATTTACTTACGTTTTTGCTTACCCAAGATGACGAGTTTTTGTAGGCCCGAAAATTCATATTTTGTACAACATAAATAATAAATTAATTTTTTCGATAATCAGTTTCACACACTGAAATTGGAATTGAATAATAAATTATTACAGTTTACAATTACTTTTACATTAACTAGATTGCTCGCATTGCAAATATAAAAATTTTACCAATTCTTAGCAAAGTGGTAATATCCAGTGTAATATTGATCAGTCAAAACCATTTTTTTTTTTTTTTGCGTATTTAATATGTATATTATAACACTCAAGCGGGTGTTTTAATGTTTGACTTTAAAGTTTAGTAACCTAACATTTTTTTTCTTGATGTTGGTATGTAAACTAATGAAGTTCTTTATTGACGTATGTAAACGTAAATGTAACATAACCTATTCTGATTTGAAATGTTTATATATCCTTTGTATTGAATTATTCCTGATTAAGTATTGCAATGATTAAGATGACCAAAACCGAATATGGACGATTTCTCTTTTTTATTGTGTCTCAAGATAAAGCGTCAATATGCTTTCAGATTAAGCCGATTACATCTTTTGCGTAAAAGATAACCTTGTTAACTTCACTTGAATATAAATTATTAAGTTTACATAGTATAGTGTAATTTTATTCCGATTATAATGTATATAGTATACAACTTCTATTGAGAACATATGTATAAGGTAGTTTGAAGTCAATTAGTAACAAATAATAGTTTTAATACCTTATATTTGTATCGAACTCAAACAAACAAATACCACTGTTGCCAACCTACATTCAAAATTATGAAATAAGGTGACAAATGGAATTTACATTTTTCAAAATTTTCAACACAAATACGCAAAATAGAAAAAATAGTATAGAAACTCGTTTCATAAGACGCTTTATAGCATTCGTCCATTAGAAAACTAAATCTAAACTTGGACTCATGCGATAAAACGCGTCTTATGAAACTTTCTTAATATACTATTTAGTTCTAAGAAAACAGTAATTACTATTTAATTAAAATATTTTTAATGATATTGTTTTCCCACAAAATATATTTACTGTTAAACACACTAAACTTGAAAAAGTTCTCATTATTTCACTTGTTATTCTTGCTAAATTGACATATTAAGAGATGGAGATGTTCCCAACATTTTAATACGTAACTGCAAACTTTAAGTTTTTAGTTTTTATGTATATTTGTAATTCAAGTTATACATTTGTTGTAGCGTAAACATCGAAAACTTTTTTCAACAATGAATAAAGTGTACATTCGGCAAATCGTTAGGGAAAGAATAGCACTAGAAAAGAAAGGTGAAACACGCAAAATAAAGAGTCGCGCTTCTATAAGAGGCATCTACCGTCAAAATGTTTGGCAGCCTCAACCACATTTTCCAATAATCAACTCCAATACACCTTTATCAGCTACATCAGTACCAACCTCCAACTATATTCCCTTGCCCAAACCAAAATCTATACCAAATATTTCCTTAAAAAAAGAGTTAGCCAGTTGGGCAGTTTCAGGGCATATTTCTCAACAAAACTTTAATAAATTGTTGAAATATTAAAAACCTCGTGACCAAAGTGAATTCGTAAGTCTTCCTTCAGACTGTCGAACTCTACTTAAAACTACTAAAATCAATACTTTACGAACTTGTAAAAGTGGTAGCTATTATCATTTTGGATTAGCAGAAAGTATTTTATATAGTCTTCACCTACATAAATCGTGTGTAACAAGCGATATAAACGACGTTGTAGAAATAGACATTAATATTGATGGTTTACCGTTAACTAAAAGTTCAAATTGTCAGTTTTGGCCCATTTTAGGTTGCTTAACAAATTTAATGTGTAAGTCTCCTTTTGTGATAGGTGTATATTGCGGTAATCATAAACCAAGTGATGCGTCAGAGTTATTAGTTGATGTGATACAGGAATATAATGCAATAAATACCAGTGGAATGCTATATAACAATAAAACTGTTTCAATAAAATTTTCCAAATTTATATGTGATGCACCCGCTAAGGCATTTGTTTTGGGTGTCAAAGGACACAATTCCTACAAGGGTGCACAAAATGTATCGTAGAGGGCGATTTGATAAAAATAGAATGTGTTTTTGAATACAAATAGTGCTCAAGGACTAATAATGAATTTCGTGGTAATCATTATGATGATTATCATATTTGTGTCACGCCATTGCTGTCGGTAGATATTGATTTAATTAAGCAATTCCACTGGACTACATGCATTTAGTATGCTTAGGTGTTACAAAAAGTTATTAAAATTTTGGGTTCATGGAAACGTTGCTGTACGTATGACAAAATGATTTAAGCCTTTGGGTCAAAAGCTTCAAGGTGTTCGTAAGCATATGAATGGCAAAGAATTTTGCCGTCTTCAAGATCTGTTTTAGACATTGATAGATGGAAAGCTTCCGAATTGCGACAGTTTTGTTATACACAGGTCCTATTGTTTTAGAAAATCGCATAAAGCCATCTCAATATACCCATTTTGTAAGTTTCCATTGTGCTTTGAGAATACTAGCTACCCCTATTCTTTGTGTAGAAGAAAACCACTATGCCAAACAACTTCTAATCTACTTTATCAAAAAATTTTCAACACTACGGAACTGAATATGTGAACCATAACGTGCACAATCTTGTTCATTTGTGCGATGATGTTCTTCTTCATGGTCCTGTAGATAAATTTTCGGCTTTTAAATATGATAATTTCATGGGTTGAAAACATCAAGGTTTCCACTACAGCAGTTTATTAAAAGAGAATACGAAAAAAGAGAGTATCAAGAGAACTTTGTTTGTCAAAATTTTAACATTCAAGAGTACAAAGAAGTAGATATGTACTTCGAACCGATGATGCAAGGACATTGTGTAAAGAGTTTGCACAAATTAAAATTAAATCGTCTTGAATTAGATTGCGGATTTAAAAATAGTTATTGTGTAACTAAAGACTGTAGAGTTATAAAAATTAATAAAATTATTAAGACTGTATCAACATCTGAGATATTTATTATCTGTCAAACTTTTTTCCACATTCAAAAATGCTTACTCATTTTGTAACTCGAAACTCTTTAAATGTGGTAAAGTGGAGGGTCTTGGTGAAAAACTGGAATTACTACCTCTTAGCAATGTTTTAACAAAGGGTTTAATATTTAACAAGTATTTTATGTCCTACATAAGTCACGATTTTTAACACTTCTACGATATCCAATAATATATTAGGTACAACTAGGCTAGATGAAACATTTCCTTTTCCATTTTTCCGTTTTACCAAATTTTGATCAGCTTTATTTATGGGTGAGCTTATTACAACTATGACAAAATTCTATTTGTACTATACTAATACGACATTTTTTGTTTTTAGTGGATCTATGCAGTTATCGAATTTTCATTAAATTATACTTTATATGTATCCAGCTGTCCAGTAAGTTGGATAAACGGTAGTACCTGCTTCTGGCCTTCAAAGAAGGGAATTGAAAGAAAAGCAATTATTAATGAAATGAATCCAGAAAAAGACTGGATTACACTTGAAAACATTCGCATATTAGGGAAATACTGTAAGTGATATTTTTAAATTAGTCTTTGCAACCCATATTTTTTTAATTATAAATTCAAGTCAAGTCGCACTACTAATATTTTGTTTATAGCAACATACAAGGAAGCCTTGTATTACGAAAGAAAAAAAACTGCTGTAACATCTTCAGAAGAAAGTGAAGTGGAGTTTGTTCCACAAAATCGAAAAAATAGACGAAACTCTAAATATAGGGATGACTCGATTTCTCCTCCACCTACTGCTGAAAATTTGGAAGGTAAAATATTTTTGATTTAACATATTACTTTTGTTGCTCTTCATGTGCTTATTTCATGTAATATACATGTTATTAATACACCTTAAGTTATTATGCACTGATTATTATTATTATTATTATTATTATCATTATCGTTATCGTTATCATCACTGTTATTATTATTACTGTTTAGAGAATGACGTTGCTACCTCGTTAGTAGAACTACAACATAATGCAACTCTACAACCCACATCCAATTTTGCAGAAATCATTAACAATGCCGAAATAACCATTGTGAACGAAAAAAATTTGGTTGACATCTGGGAATTATTGATGCAAATGAAGGTACAGCAGGATCTTATTATAGAGAGATTAGGATTCCTGGAGCAACTGATATCAAATGGTTCTTGCACAATACCTGATAATAATACCAAAGACTTGCTACCTAAATTTCCCCTAGGTACTGTTTTTGAATTAAATGAATTCGAAGAAAAATTAAAGAACGACGAAGCATTGCAGAATTGTTTGGTATGTATTACTATGGTCACTATGGTTTATTAATATTTATCTTATTACAGTTTAAGTACTTACAGTTCATAGGCGGAAACAATTCCAAATTATGTATATATAGGTGTTTGGAGAAAATATTCTCCAACTATTTGAGCAATTCTGCAGCTGGACAGGAAAAGAGAAATGTAAAACTTTCTAGCACTGAACTAATTAAAGTTGTGCAAAGTAAGTATATTCATTAAGATAACGCTTTATGTGCTCACACATACACTCTTTACAAGCTGTGAAAATATTGTTTCACAAACCACCGATCATTTTTTGAGACATGCGTGAGCCTGGTTTAATCACGCTAAAACCCGTTTCATTTGAGAAACAAAAATTAAATAAAATTTTTCAGTGTAATTATTACCTTATTTTTTTTGTATTTTATCTATAGATAGATGTAGCATTTTTTGTACACATTATGATTACTTACATATTGTATCCAACTTATGTATACAACAAATAAAAACAATTACATACTTTCAATAAGGACACAAAATTTGTTTCTATCTATTAGGGAAACATTGTAGTGATAGTGTTGTCTAGCAAACTTAAAGAAACTTCTTTTAGCACTAATGACAATCTTTTTTTAAATAATTAAATAAAAAAATAAAGTAACATTTACTTTTATGGTTTGTTAAAGTAAGCTACAAATTTTGGTATAAATAACCCTGTAATTAAGTTTTATAAATGTTAAAACAGCAATTGCAACCGTCGGTATGATAACGGCGACTAGTATTGAGGTCAAAATTTAAAAAGTTTATAAAATTTAATTACTCCATTTATACCCAAATTAAAAAAAAATGTATAATGAATAGAAATCATGAAATCATTCATTTTAATATGAAAGTTTATATTTCTAAGTGAAAGTAAAACCACAGTATGTTGCTTTCAGGCAACTTTCAAAAGAAACTTTAGTTGAAGTATTATACGAAAGTTACATCAAAGTTAAAAATGTGAATTGTACCATATTTGTTACAAACAACCACAAAGTGTCACAAATACTTGCAGAATACTCCTAAAAACCGGTAGCCGTTTCCTAAAAACAGGTAGCCGTTTCCTAAAACAGGGGGTCCGTTTCCCAAAACAGGTAGCTGTTTCGCAACCGTTTCCCCCATACGACCACATCTCAATTCTGAGAAATCAAGAACAAAGGGGGCCCATTGTTCAAAGTCTATGCTTACAATTTTCAAGGTCACATGAAAGAACAAAGGCGATCCATTGTTCAGATTGAAATATATTCCACATCTCAATTCTAGGAAATCAAAGAACAGAGACGATGCATTGTTCAAGCCGACGGTTCAAAGCCTATGCTTTCAAGGCCACCTGAGAGAACAAAGACGATCTATTGTTTTGGATGAGTTATAAAAAAATATATTGTTATCTAAATACACTTCGATACTGAGAAATCGAGAATAAAGGCGATCCATTGTCAACGCTTCAAAGTCTATGCTTATAAGGTCACACTTCTGATAAAAGAACAAAGGCGATTCATTGTTTTGGTCGAGTTATAAAAATAGATTGTTGTCTATATACAACAAAGGCGGTCCATAGTTCTAGCCAACGGTTCAAAGTCTATGCTTACAATTTTCAAGGTCACATGAGAGAACAAAGACGATCCATTGTTTTGGCTGAGTCATAGCTTCTGAAATTCTTGGAAATCAAGAACAAAGACGATGCATTGTTCAGACTGATTAGGTTATCTAACAAGTAAAATATTTTTTACAAAACTTATAATTTATTAGCCATAACATTCATCTATATATACAGATAAAAAATCGATTTAAGTATTATGGGATATAGTCACTTTTGTAATAGCTTCGCGGGATCATATCTATTTATTATTTGTTTTTCACATTCAATTTCATTCAACTGATTTTCGTTTAATGTGGTCCACAACACATCATCATCTTTCTTAATAGCTTCATTATATTGTATACTAGCCATACATTCAGCTTCCCTTAAACTCTTCAGATCAGGATCCTTTTACTTTGAGACATTGTTCGAGACTTATTACAAACCTAAGCAAGCCCTGAAGTGTTCTATGCATGCTTCAAGGTGATAAGGCAATGTTTACTATGGTAACGCCTACCCAGTGACCTCAAGTGGTTCCCTAAAACAGGTAGACGTTTCCTAAAACAGGGGGCCCGTTTCCCAAAACAGGGGGGGGTCCGTTTCCCAAAACAGGGAGTCCGTTTTCCAAAACAGATGGCTGTTTCTCAATACAGGTATCCGTTTCGTCCCCAAGGTTACACGAGAGAACAAAAGCGTTCTGTCATGATTCCTAAAAATAGATTGTTATCCAGCTTCCACCCCACCTCAATTCTAGGAAATCAAGAACAAAGGGGGGTCCATTGTTCAAAGTTTATGCAAGTGATTCATTGTTCTGGTCGAGTTATAAAAATAGATTGTTATCTAAATACCCTTCGATTCTAAGAAATCAAGAACAAAGGCAATCCATTATTTTAGCCAACGCTTCAAAGTCTATGTTTATAATTTTCAAGGTCACATGAGAGAACAAAGACGATCCATTATTCCGTTATAATTTCTAAAAAATAGATTGTTATCTAAATACATCTCAATTCTGGGAAATCAAGAACAAAGGCAATCCATTGTCAACGCTTCAAAGTCTATGCTTATAAGGCCACACCTCTGATAACAAAGGCGATTCATTGTTTTGGCTGAGTCATAGCTTCTGAAATTCTGAGAAATCAAGAACACAGACGATTCATTGCTCTGACTGATTAGGTCATCTAACAAGTAAAATATATTTTTTTATAAAACATAATTTATTAACCACAATATTCATCTATATACAGATAAAAGATCGATTTAAGTAAATATACATATTATGGCAAATTTTATGTACTTAACATTTTGTAATACCTTTGCTGGATATTTTATTTATTATTTGTTTTTCACATTCAATTTCCTTCAACTGATTCTCGTTTAATGTGGTCCACAAGACATCATCATCTTTCCTAATAGGTCATCGCTTCATTATAATGTTTACTAGCCATACATTCAGCTTTCCTTAAAGCCTTCATATCAGGATCTGTGATCCTTTTACTTGTGACATTGTCCGTGACTCATTACAAACCTACATCTCTTAAACTTATATACAAAAACACAAATTAAAATCTTTTAATTATACAGTTACGTAAATTTCAAAGTTAATTCCGAGAATTCCCCCCCAAGGGCACACCTCTGAGAAAAGAACAAAGTCGATTCATTGTTCCGACCGAGTCATAAAAATACACCTCAATTCTGAGAAATCCATTTTTAAAGAACAAAAGACGATTCATTGTTTAAGCCGACGCTTCAATGTCTATACTTACAAAATTTCAAGGTCACACTTCTTATAACAAAGGCGATCCATTGTTCTGGTCGAGTTATAATTTCTAAAAATAGACAAGGTCACGCCATATTACAATTCAGAGAAATAATTTTCAAGGTCCCAATCCTGTCCGATCCTGTCCATATTTTAACCCCGAATGCAACTGGTGCATCTATATAAGGAGAGTGCATAAATAATTTTACGGTAAACCTAAAGTGCTGTGAAGAGCAATTAGATATTAGTTAAAGTTATAGATGTCTGACATAGAAGGGAAACTTATGCGTTGAATTGTGCGGTTTAACTACACATGCGTTCTTGTGCATTTTAAATTCTGAAATTGTGTTTTGAAAATTGTGCATATGTTTTGCGGGGTCACGCTACAGAGACAATGATTGTAATAGTTGATGTACAGGGATTCAAAACGGCAAAACATGTATTTACACCCAAAGAGCTAGCAATATACAATGGAAATCAAGCTGCCCATTTTGTGTTCAAACCACCATTTCCTTGGCACCTCTTAGATGTAGAATTTCAACGACAAGCCGTCTGGTTAATCAATAATTATCACTGCATCAAATGGGGATCTGGATATACCTCTACACATCTCTTTCCACATATACTTCGTGAGCTAATATCGGTAACAGATGATGTGTACGTTAAAGGGCGAGAAAAAGCCGATTACATTCGAAAAATATTGAGACAGTCAGTTATAGAAATTGAAGAGCAACCATCTTTACCCAAAATGAAAACAACTTGTTTCTCTCATACACAAACCACCTGTAATTGTGCTGTGACGAATGTACACTTTTTATACAACAACTATGTAAGACAATATCAGTAAAAAGGTTTATAAAATGTGTGTGCTTACAAGTAAAGGTGTAACTAATGCGTGCGTGTTTGTGTGATTTATTTGTGTGCTGTGCGTTGGTGCGTGCTGCTTGTGCGTGCGTGCGTGCGTGCGTGCGTGCTGTGTGCGTGCGTCTTCGTGCGTGCGTTTGCGTGCGTGCGTTGTGCGTGCGTCGTTTGCGTGTGCGTGCGTGCGTGCGTGTGCGTGTCGTGTCGCGCGTGCGTGCGTGCGTGTGCGTGCGTGCGTGCGTGCGTTGTGTGTGTGTGATGTGTAGCTTTTTGTGTTAAGCGATATTGAAAATATAACTTCAGATTCTGAAAGAGGATCAAAAAGTAATAGGAGCCACCAGATGTACCAACTTCGTATCTTATCGGAAACATGGTCAAAATGGGGGTCAAAAGAGGTCACCCATCCAAGTACTGACCGCGCCTGACGTTGCTTAACTTCGGTAATCGGAAAATTATTTATATACAGGGTGTTCCAGTTTTTTGTAGCAGGACTTTAATAGTCGCTAGAGCTTTCAAAATTAAGACAAAAAGTTCATATAACGATAGCTTGCCAAACGCTTAGTTTTGGAGATACAGGGTTTCAAAATTTTAACTTTTTTTGCAGTTCTTTTAATTTATCTTCAAAACTATTTAAAATAATAAATCCAAATTTAGTACACATACTACACTTCTTAAACTCAATATTAAGAGTAGGTTAACGTTTATCAATATCTACAGAGTAGTACATTTTCTGGGGTGGTGCACCATTTGTCCCCCCCCAGAACTTTTTCATGCGACGCCTCTAACACTTAAAAACCATTTGATTTAGGAACTTTTTTGTCTTCTGCTTTTTTTCGAAAAATGCATAGTTTTTGAGATAAATTAGTGTGCCATGAAAAGAACAATAAAAAAAAGAATCAAATTATGTCAATTCTCCCGTTTTTTTTTGTCTCTTAATAAAAAGTAGTACTCCACTGATTTTTTCCTAACTTTTCAGTTGAATTAAATAAAGGAAAATAAAAGTAAAACAACAAATTAAATATTAAAAGAATACGTATTTATTGGAAAAAATTGGAAAGAATTGCTATTTAAGATCTTAACAAGAACGAAACGAACGAAAAAAAAGCAGAAGACAAAAAAGTTCCTAAATCAAATGGGCAATCTAAATTTTTGGTTTTTAAGAGTTCGTGCGTCATGAAAGTTCTGGGGATAAAGGGTGTACCACCAGAAATGTACTATGTAGATATTGATAAACGTTAAACTATCAATATTGAGTTTAAGAACGTGTACTAAATTTGTTTATTATTTTAAATAGTTTTGAAGATAAATTAAAAGAACTGAAAAATTAAAACTGAAACCCTGTATCTCAAAACTAAGCTTTGGCAAATGTTTATATTGAAGTACTGCAACAAAAAACTTGAACACCTTGTATGTTTATATGTATATATATATATATATATATATATATATATATATATATATATATATATATATATATATTTAATTTCGTCTGTTTGACTAGACTATTGTTTCTTTAAGGATAAAGTTTAAAATTATTAGTGTGTATTTACAACTGCAATATTGTTTGGTCTCAATGTACTCAACCTGTTTATACTGTCGCCTTATAGACCTTTGTAAATTATTTGGATTATTCTAAATTATGCAACTTCTTTTCAATCGTTCATAATGGAACTAGGCAACAACATAAAACAATGATAATGATTTTCATGAGATGCTATAGACAAAAAACTGCTTACATCATCATAAACATAGTGTTTGTGTCTACGTTCTGTTTTATCATGCAGACCAAATACGTAAACTAGGCATTTTCTGGCAAAATAATACTGAATTAGTTGTTTTATACTATTGAATAGCCTAATCGCGTTACCATATACGTTACGCATCCGTTATTATGTCCGTATTAGTTCTAACTTAATTTCAACAGGTATGAAATCTAAAAGTCAACAATTTTGATTATTGATTTTAATAACAATTGCTGACGTCGGCACATGTTGTGCATTACTCTGCCATAAACGGTTTGCAAATGATCATAAATTAAGTTTACTCATATCTAAACACCATTTTCTATTATGCCTCTTGAACCTTTCGATTACATTACTTTTTAAGGCTTATTTAATTTCTTCTCGGTTTTAGAAAAAGTTATGAAACATTGAATTTTGTTTAAACATTTGACTATAAAGTTATACAGATATTAAAATGTTTAATAAATATTTAAATTTCATTTTAGGAATGTTTTGTCGCAAACACGCGCGAAAAACAGTTACACAAATGTAATTAAACTTGTAATTTTAAAACTGTGTGATGGTTTCGAAATATTTATAAAACCAATAACTGCGCTTAGCTCTTCCCTGCTAGATTTACAAAAATTAAGCTCAAGGAGTAATGAGAACAAGCTCAAATACGTTGTTGTGGATCTATCATACATTCACCCGCAAATGTCATGTCATTTGTTGTATTCGTGTGACTATTTTTACTTTCTTGCTAAACAAGAAAGTTATAAAATGAAATAAGCTATTTGATGTTTTACGATACCGAAAATAAATTTTAAAAATTTTTCAAAATGTCTGTGTATGTGTCTGTGGTCACTGGCAGTCGAACTATACGGACGATTTTGACGAAATTTGAAATGAACCTACGAGACAATTATGTCGAGAAAACAAGCTTTTAAACGCAATAGGTATACATGAAAATATGTTATGTTGGGCAAATTTTCAATTTTAGCATAAAAGATTGAAGTTCAGGTATCAAATAACTCATGAAATGCAATTTTTTCATTTTTAAAACTTGAATATGGCCGCAGTTACAGTTACATATAATTTTCTCCAAGCATTTTCGTGTTTTTTTATATTTTTACCAGCCATCTTATGAATGCAACTCTTACTTCTTCTAAAGGTACTAGTAAAGATATGAATTTTCAAATATTTAATATTGATATTGTTATAACTTGCTAACTATTTTTTACAAGCTTGGATTTTGGAAATAAACTTTGTTCATTTTAATGAAATGATATTATCCTGATGAAAACATTACTTCCTGTTTTTCCAATTGAAAACATTCCTCTATTGTTTATAACATACAAATATTCTTACTTTATTTGAAAGCGAAATTTGCTTTAAAATGATATATATATATATATATTATTTATATATATATATATATATATATATATATTATATATATAGTAACAGGTTCAATTTTAATCTCTATTATTTAATTAACTTTCATCAGTTTAACTCATTGATGACGATACATTGTTTCATTCAACAGGTACATCGTTCAAACTTGAACTGTCGTTTAGTTACGATGTTTAATTATCACAGAAGGTAATTTTAATAAAATCAATTTGATTTTATGAACTGTTTTACATTCTGTTATCATTACAGTTGCATACAGCTAAATTAACATAGTCACGGGTTTTGTTACGAGAAATACAATTTTTCTGATTTAAACGAAGCGTTTCAGACCTGGGTTTATATGAACTTTTCTTATATTTTATCACTACCGTTTTGATTTTCACGTTTTTATATATATATATTTATATATATATATATATATATATATATATTTATATATATTTTTATATATTAGAGTTATGAGCATTTATTTTTTCATTATCCTAAGTCGTTTGCCATTTTACACTTTTAGCTTCAAAATCGCATGATGTCTAGTTTTCACGATACACACATGTTTATCAGTTTTTTTACGTCTTCGACATTTGTTATTTTCATTGTTGCATACATACGTTTAAAAGTTTTCAAACATGTTGATCTAATAATAACGAGGCAACATCGATTTTAACAGATTTTTCATTTTCCATTTATGTCATCATCTTGTTAGGTTTCCTTTAATTACATACGTTTCACAAAACCTGTTAGGTTTATTATGATCATCGTTTTAAATCTTTTCAGTCATTGTGTTTATGTATCACTACGTCAAAGTTTTCCGTAGGTTTTACATTGTATATATATAAATATATATATATTTATTTTTATAAATTATATTTATATATTTAAATTTTTATAATTAAAATTATCAACGACTTTTATTATCCAATTT
>JARFJB010001347.1:0-29504 GCA_036346205.1 Vesta saturnalis
TTCTGGTTTCATTCTGTTATCAACAATTTTGGTTCTATTTAAAAATTCGTGCCATGTGGTGTACTTGAAGCGGTAATTCTGGATAAATCTCGTGCATCCACATATAAAAAAAATTGAATACAGGCTTATATTAATTAGTTTAGTAATTACCTGCCTGTACAATTATATTTCGAAAGTTTCGGATAATACTTGGCACGTTTCCTGCCTGGCCGCCTATCAACTCAGGTAAAAGTCTAAACCAACTGCTCAAATTGTTCCTGTTTCATTCATGTATTTTAGGCCACATTTAACAGTGAACTATTCACGATTCATGTCTCTCGCTGCTACAAACAATAATTTAATTATTACATCAAGGAAGACAAATTCATTTACGACCGACAAATCCAGACGGAACCCCTTATTACAATGTGTGCGATTGGTAACTAGTATAACAACCCATCTTCTCTGGTCTGCGACTCGATTCTACCTTTACCGTTCTGTTCTTCATAACAACTACAACAGGTCAGATTACTACAGTTTATAATATATTGTTTACAAACGAAACCATGGTTGTTAACCTATATCTTAAGAAGATCGCCTGTCCATTTTTGTTGGTTCGCTCAAAATTAATATTATCATTCACATTATTAAATTAAACATTCTGGTTACGTACCTTTTCTTGTTATATATCCTTATGATTCACATAACGATTTAATTGTAAAATTTCACTTGTTTACGTTTAAGTTCAATTGAAAACTCTATTGTTGTAATTCATAATTTGAATCTTGAATCATTTTTATAAAAAAAATAAAAGGGTTAATACCATTCCCTCTGAAATTATTGTGACTATTGTACCGCATTTTGTTTATGTACGTTACTTTTGGTATTGTGTTTGATATACCTTCAGTACCATTGTAACAATATGTTTTTTTTGTAAATCATTTACGGTAGTACAGTCGGAATTCAATTGCCGGAAGTCAAGTTATTTTTTTTGTTTATTCCGAGTATAGGAGGGAGAAGCAACGCAGAGTTGTACACTGAATTTTATTTCCTGTGTAGCTTGCAATTAATTCATTATTATAGTTTTTTATTTAGGTGCGCAGTACCCCTACGTTGAATCGATTCAATGAATTACTGTGTTGACTATATTTTTTTATATACATAAATTAATTTTTTTTATTTCAGCTTACTGATATATTCTTTTAAACGCTTTGCTTGGTTTCTACCTGCCCTGTTATTTAGTATCTTTCCACTTATCAAGTCACTGTCACTGGCAACCAATTCTGATTTCTCACTACTCATTAAAAGGAATTTTTTAATTACCAATTCAAAATTGAAACTTTATTTTACATTTACAGAAATTCCCATTTATAGTTTTGTTAAATATAGTATTACTTACTCTCACAATATTGTTTCTTTTATGCCCTTTTCAAGTTTAGGGATCTAAAGAAAACTTGTGGCGCCTAACCTTTTTTTTTCTTAAGCTCTAAACCACATTTATTTAGTTGCCGCATATCTGCCGCCCACATCTAAATTGCTCAAGATTACCAACTGCTAGCCTGGACGAGTATATTCTACGGTAAATACCGTGGCAATATATATATATATATATATATATATATATATATATATATATATATATATATATATATATATATAAAGAAAAATAGTATGCTCCCTCGGAAATAACGTGCACTACTATTAGTGATATATTGGATTGTGTAAGCCTCTAAGTTTTTCTTCTAAAAACTATGTGGATAAAACTTGAAACCTACAGCACTCTGAACACATATTAAGACGATAATACTTAAAAGAATTATAAACAAAAACAACCAAACTGAGACAAGCAATAAAATTAAAATTTACTTACAAAGTTACAAGTGTTATTCCTATTTAGTGAAAGATAATTTCAGCAAATTTTCTCTGAATGCTGTAAACTCATTTTTATATAACATTTATTCATTTTAAAGTAGTAGTTAAAGTTTATTACATTTCTTATGTAAAGCTTCTGTTATTTAAACGAAACGAGTTCAATCGCTATTCATAAACTTCTTATTCAACAGCGTTTTTTTCACTCACTTTTCTTGATTCAGTATACGTTAAAAGTATATTATATTGCATTAGGATTCACAAAC
Organism: Vesta saturnalis; assembly: GCA_036346205.1. Lineage (NCBI taxonomy): Eukaryota > Metazoa > Arthropoda > Insecta > Coleoptera > Lampyridae > Vesta > Vesta saturnalis. The sequence goes on from JARFJB010001347.1 coordinate 2,115, forward strand.
GATACTGAATAAAAATTAATTTCACAGACTCTTTAACGTTTTTAATTTCCTTGTAAAGAATAGTTTAAACTGAATAAAACAATCTTAATCATTGATTATAGTTGTGGTAACTGCATGTACATGCACTAAAACTTTTTTTAATAGTATTTTGAATAAATTTGCTCTACTTATAAGCGTGTTAAAGAATACCTAGTACATGTATAGCGGTATATAATTATTCTTTACTGAGAAAGGGTATCATCAGAGCATACTGTAATCTCTTGGAACACATGGATTGGTCATGAAAGTTCTTAAACCTTTAATATAACAGTCCTGTATTATCGCATATAGGTTACGAACGATGAAGGATTATTGTTAATACAAAGCCCAACGGATTATCGGTTTGATGTGCACAGAAATAAGATTAACTCGTATAATAAACCGAGATTCTGTTGACATTGATTTTGATGTAACTAATATAGTAATTATTTGTGTTTTGTAATTGTAGGGCGTATAAATAATGGAAATTCAATTTACCAACATTCATTCAAGTCACTTTATTCATTATGTGTTAAGCACCTTACGGTATGGATTTATTCGATTGTACTTAAATTATGCCAACTGGTGAGCGGATTAACTGATTAATCACTTTCATATTGAGTTACATTAACATGATAACGTTAATTTTGTTAAATTAAAAAAAAAGTTATCATTTTGTTTATTTGTTCTACGTTTTAGTCATGATGACAAGTTGTTTTCTTGAATAAACACCTAATAAATATATGTTCCATTTTTATTTTATTATGTTCTACCAAAGTTGTCGTATAGTATTTTATAGTAATTCTTTTAAAAAGTAACACACATAGAATTTTTCGTTTTATAAATATATCGCTGTCATAGGTAGCTTCTCACATAATATATGTATTATGTTTTTTATTTTCGTTGTTTACTTTTCCGGGAAACAAAAATAGTTATAGAACTATGTTGGCATAAAAATATTCTCTTGTTGATACCTATACAGATTGGTAACAGACATAAATACAATATTTAGATTTGTGGTAGTAGGGCTAAAAGCTATAATAATATATTTCACATTTAATAATACATTTTGAAGTTCAAAACATCCATATTTTTTAAGAAAATTATGTAACTTATTCAAAAAATTTTCTAAACTTTTGAACACTTTATTACAGCTATTTTGGAGAAAAGTGGTAGCCACAATCTACTTATAATAATTAATTTCTTTTTTGACAAGAGAGATGTAGGGGCTTGTGGGGGAATAGCGGTCACCTAAGCGAAATCGTGTATAAACGACAAAGATTATTATGACTGTTAATTTAAACTATCACACTCTATACTCTTAACGAATGACTAAGCTGTGGAATAAAATTTGAATAGAAAGTATAAACTGCGAAAAACATATAACGCAATTACTATCAAGTAGGCGTTGACCGGTATTCACCCACTCGGCGGGTAATTCCAGTCAGTGCATTTTTAGTGCTTTTTAAATTAGTGTATTTCATATATATTTTATTTTTGAAAAAATAATAAAATAGACTCAATCTACACGACAGAATTAATATATTACTCAATTTACTGCCAATATAAAATAAAAACAAAACTTCTACACTCTTATAATGAAGGTAGAAACCAGAAAATGTTATATTTTTATACAAATGTTACATTTGTAGTTCTCGGGCGTATCCCACCCACTACACACTTGATGTGTTCGCCTTGGTTATCGTTTTCAATTTCGTCCAACTCATCATCTTGGCATATGTTTTCTACGTCTATATCATCTTCTTCAGAGTCACCCTGTAACAATTTTTTCAAATTTATCTTAAAACCCTTTGTCTTTTTTTCGCCAACATTGGTTTCTTAACATTTGTTGCTTTTACTTTTGTTGCTTTTTTTTCGCCTGTTCTTTTAATTGTTGCTTAAGAGGCGAGTCAGTTAATATTGCGAATGTTGTTTAGCTCGACTAACTGACTTTTTGTTGTTGCTGGTAGAAGGGACTGGTAAAAGATTGTAAAAAGATACTGTAGATATTTCAGATAGTGATTTCTGCTTCTCTTTGGATGTAGAAGGTCCTGCCTCATTGCAGTTATTTGAAGGATTGATGATGGAACTATGTGGTTTTTGGACTGAGTACAGTGGAGCTGCAACAGTCATTGGTGGGGTTTGTTCCCCGGAAAAAGATGGGCATTTATTCGTAACATATCAACATTTTCCATAACTATCATAGGTTCCATATCATTTGTCATCTTAAAAGTATCCGATGCCAGAAAATCCTCGTTAGTAAATCTATTGGGATCTATTGGATATATTCCAGTTGTTTCAAATCCAGAAATTCCAACAGCCATTGTAGCGACTCTAGAATAAGCTTTGTGAAAAAGGTCTGCCAGATCGTAAGGGGTTATTTTTAATAGCGCCTTTGACTTCATGTACAAATCACATTCCCTTCGAAATGCAGCTTTTAGTGGTGAATATAGTGTTACATCTAAGGGCTGCATTCTGTGTGAAGCATGCGGTGGAATTGATAACATGCAAATTCCATTTTCTTTACTCAAGTTGTACGTTTTTAATGTTATGTGACTGGTATGATTATCTAAGATAATTAAAGCTGGATTCTTTTTACTACATTTGGAATATGTTGTAAAGTGCTTAACCCACTCAAAAAATAAATCTTCGTTTGACCAGCCATTATGCGAGCACCTATATTCAGCACATGGGGGCCCATTTCTGGATAGTAGAGGTGACATCCTCTTCCTGGGGAAAATAAACATTGGAGGTATATATCCTCCTGCCGCGTTCATACAGCAAATTACAGTCACTGTTTTTCCCCTCTCCCAACTTGTTACAGAGCCAACGCGCTTTTTGCCTTTTGTCGCAAAAATTGTACCAGAATCTTGAACAGTCGATATGCCTGTTTCATCGACATTATAAATTTGTTTAGGCGGAAAGTTGTATTTGGACATGACTGATTCTAAATTCGAGTAAAACATTCAGACTTCTGTTCGGTTAAAACTGGTTATTCGATTTAGGCTGGTTGCCTCCGGTTTCCGAATACTGAGGGTGGGATTTCTTCTTAAAAAAGCATAAAACCAGTCTTTTCCTGCCACTTTTGAAGTGTGTGGAAAACTATGCCTTATATTATTAGTCGTTGCACATTCATAAGCGATTCGCCTAACTTCCTTGGGAGTTACGCCATAATATAAATCTGCCATATATTTTATGCGATCTGCTAGAGCGGCTTCTTCTTCCACGGATAAGGTAGTTGGTCTACCCATCTGTGGTGCAGATTTTTTATTTTTTGATTTTCTTTCCTGCAGAGTGCTAAATGGTATTTCGTATTTTTTGCTGGCCTCCCGTATTCAGTGCCCCTCTTCAATAAATTGTATAGCTTTTTCAAGCTGTTCAGCATTCCACTGGGCCTTTTTTTCTATTTTGTTGTATTTTCTAGGCATCTGAGGTAAATATATCTTCAATAGTTAGGTATACATATATTAGGTATTATTGTAATCATTAATACAATCAATATACCTACTATGATTATTGTATTCAAGTCTTAACATATAATAACAATAATAATAATAATACCAGTCATCTTAACATATACATACGTCAGGGCTAATACCGATAATCTTAACATATACGTACGTTTGGACTAATACCGGTCATCTAAATATATAAATACGTGTGGGGTAATACCGGCCATGACCGCTATTTTCTCACCTGCTTTGACCGGCATTAACCGAAACATAATTTTTTTAAGAAAACTTAACCTCAAAGTTAACGTTCACAACCCAGACGTTCGCTAATGCAGAATATATAAGGCTAAATACTCCCGAAGAAGCACAATACAATAATTTATAAATTAATAATACAGTTTTGTACTTACATCGCTTTAAATTCTTCGGAATATTATAAGCAAAATGCACATCAACTTCACGTTGCTGATAATCGATCTACACTGCAGATTTTGCGGCCGCTCTCAATGTATCTAGTTTAAGACATTGGATGCTAGATGGTGGCACGATCTTTACTTAGGAGCGCCATTTTTAACCAATTATTTTAAGTGACTGGAATTACCCACCTGACTGGTATTACCCCTCCCACCCCTGCCTACTGTCCACAACATTACTTAAATTTACCTTACTTCATGGAATTCCGTATTTAATAGCACCAATGTTTTAATTTCAATATAATTCCACAATTTATCTTATATAATTATTTATTTCTCAACGCGTTTCAGTACAACATGTATCATTATCGACTTTGATACATGTTTTGAAACGCGTTGAGAGAAAGGAAAAGGAAAAGGCAACGAATTTCATTCCCTCCACAAGGAGAAGGGCGGGCTGCTCGAGCTTCCCGAGCTCCTTCAGTCACAATCATGGATTCCCAGTATACATACATACATTACGTATATATGCATGGTGGGATTAAGGATAGGTGTGGTCAGGATAGGATCGGAAGGAACTGAGCTAAGGTTCTGAGACATAAATAATTATACAAATTAAATTTTGGAATTAAGTATATTGTAATTAAACATTATGCTGGGAAAACATAATTTTCCAGATACTAAAATGTAAACTTTGTCGAACTATAAATACTTACCTTTTTGCGTTTTAAATCGTGTATATTATTACAGTCGAAAATGAAATTAACACGGAAGGTAACGGATAATTAAAGTACATCGGTCCATCTCGGTGGGACAGAGGGCCATGGGCGTGTTTCTGAATTTAAATACTAAGGGTGATTTGTCGTATTATCAAAAGCGTTGAGTGAAAAATAAGTAAGAGGCGACCCGCTAATGTAAAATTGCTTACCGTAATGCTGTTTCACTCTTTTCATTTTTCCTTTCCCCACCATCCACAAACTCGTGGTGGTATAGTGTAACCATATATACAATAGCCGGCCGATGTTTACATTTTGTGGTTTTGATACATACGCCAATGCGCATTACGACTTATCGCTTTGAATAAAGCCATTGAATAACTTTCACTCAACGATAAAGCGAAACACAGAATTAGCAAATTGTTGGAACTTTGATATTACTAAGTAATGAAAGTTAGGCACTGATTTAGTAGAAATATAAAGAGAAATTATCGTTTGTATTATAGATATTAATGGTGGGCATCAATTTAATATTTTCACAAATTTCAATAAATTAGCAAGGTAATGGATAAACTACGTATTGTAGCGTCCCCCAGGTACCCTATCTTAAAAAGCGTAATTTGAGCTTATTCGCAATGATGCAAGTTCAAGAACAAAACAATCGTTAAGTGATTTATCTTGATTTTACTGACAATAATGCTACTATTACTCAAATTAATCGCTTAACTTACATTGCCTTTCTTGGCAATGTTTAAAACATTAGAATTTATTTACAAGTCTGATATTTAATTAGTCGCAAACCTCAAATTTGATCAAAAGAATTGGCCGTCTAGTGGTAGGTACGCTGTGCTATTTTGATTAGATAGGCTTGATGAGGTTAAGTGTTGCATTATGGGGGATAGGTAAACTATGAAACTACTCAAATTAAAAATTATTATTAATTTTATTAAATGCATAAATAAAAAGTTAACCTCAAGTTGGACATGAACCTACGACCTGTACTTTGCTAGAGTACCGCACATCGAGGTTCAAGCCCAAATCGATGTAAATTTTGTCTTTATGTATGTAGAACTGATGTAAACTCTAAATATGAGATTATAATCAAATAAGTTCAAAAGTAAATACCTATCTAACTAGCAATTATTATTAATTTTATTAAATACATTAATAAAAAGTTTACCTCGAGTAGGATAAGAACCTACGACCTGTACTTTTGTAGAGTACCGCGCTAACCAACTGCGCTATCGAGATTCAAGCACCAATCGATGTAAATTTTGTCTTTCTGTATGTAGAACTGATGTAAATTCTAAATATAATGAGATTACAATGAAACTACTTATATTAATAGAATGTGAGCCTGCAATATCGCAAGGATTCACACATACCAAAGCAACTTGACTAATATTAAATTATTAGAAGTTTTTGTTATGAACGAATAAGTTCAAAAGTAAATATGTAATTAACAATTATTATTAATTTTATTAAACACATAAATAAAAAGTTTACTTCGAGTAGGATATGAGCCTACGACCTGTACTTTGCTAGAGTACCGCGCTAACCAACTGCGCTATCGAGGTTCAAGCCTCAATCGATTTAAATTTTGTCTTTATGTATGTAGAACTGATGTAAATTCTAAGTATAATGAGATTACAATGAAACTACTTGCATTAATGGAATGTGAGCCTGCAATGTCGCAAGGATTCACACATACCAAAGCATCTTGGCTAATATTAAATTATTATAAGTTTTTGTTACGAACGAATAAGTTCAAAAGTAAACATGTAATTAAAAATTATTACTAATTTTATTAAACACATAAATAAAAAGTTTACTTTTGAACTTATTCGTTCCTAACAAAAACTTACAATTACTCAAATTAAAATTAATGAACTTTACCCAATGATGGTTCAACCCGTTAGAGTACTATTTTGGGAAAAATCCACCAAGAAACCCAATCTGTTGATAAATAAGTAATTGTACAAGTACATTAATAAATGCAATAACACAAAAAATAATGAAAGGGTTCAAATATATAACAAAACACCATTAAAATAGGTTAAAGTGAGAACAAAATTATAATATTAAAAAAAGAAATAATAAAAATCAGTTTAGCTACACATAAGACACAGAAAAAACCAATGTAATCACATTCACAATTGTGTCATAAATAAATTAGAATAAAAATTATACTACCAAACTTTAAAACCAATCATGCCAGTCTTTAAGTAAATAAGCAAATAATAATGCAGCTTAAGGTACACATAAATTATGAACAGTAAAATTACACAGGTGATAATAAGGTAACAGCAAAAACAAGAAAAAATAGGCTATGAATTTAAACTTACACAATTGCGTACGATTACAATAAATTACACATAAAGAGAAATTAGTTAGCAAGCAAATATTTCTACTTAAGCAAACTGAATCAAACTCACAAAAAAACCCGTAAAACAAAGCCTCACAAGACTGAGTGCAAATAAATAACCATGTGACCGATAAACAAGCTTGACTGACTGCGTTAAAAAAATACAGCGTCCCTTTTTCAGATTACACATCCATCCATACAAAACAATAAAAACAGTAAAAATAGAAATTGAGGTGTTTTAAGGTCATCTGTATCCGTGCGTATGTAGACACGTATAACCGACATCTATCTTTTACGTGTTCGTACACGCCCACCTCTACACAAATATAAATATAATCAACAAACAGCAATGATAATTCGCCCAAGTAAATGAGTGAAGAAGGAAGCCCTGTTCTGTCAGACCTTTTATTTTAACAGATTTCAACTTAATGAGCCCACGTGGGTAATGAGATACTTTTTGCAAAGAAATGCTTGATTTTTAATACGTTACATACACTTATACTACTATTTGCTGCGAGATTTAATTTACATTAAAGTACCTACTTACATTTTCCTTTAATTGATCACAGACACAAATGGTTAACAGACGCGCTTTGACTTAAAAATGGTGACATATATTAGATTAATATTTGAAAAACACATTATAACTAATACCCAAAAGAAAATATACAAGCAAGAAACGTTTTTAAAGATAGACTGTTTATAATGAAGAGTAGGTCAGATTGGAGACTTCTGGCACACACCACAATTCCAAGGCCCCACAATTCCAAGGTTGCCGCAATACAAAGGTCACCACCGTACCAAGGTCAAAAAAGCGCAATGTTTGACCTAATTACATATCATTACCATAAAGCCAAGGTCACAAACCCCGCTTTCCTGTTCCACAATTACAAGGCCATCCGTGTGACCTACTGTAATATCGCGCGTTCATGTTCCACAATTGCAGGGTCATCACTATGACCTACTTTAACATATCACGCGTTCATGTTCCACAATTACAAGGCCATCCGTGTGACCTACGTTATCCTTAACCACCTGGTTGCCACTCTAGCCCAAGGCAACCCCACTTGTATGTTTATGCCCACTTGTATGTTTTTTGCTCACCCACACTTTTTACCAAAATAAAAGAAAACGATATGTTAATATATTTAATTCATGTAGAAATGAAGACATATACAAATGTAATCAGATATATGATTATCTTTGGGAATAAAACAGTTTGATTTAGTACAAGTGCAGAAGGTCCTCTCCACTTCCGTTTCATTACATCTGCGTGGACGTGGCGCGAGGAGCTGAGCATACGTGCAGTGTGGTGCCCATCGTAGATGTTCCTGTAACGGATTGTCAGCTGGCTGCCATCGGTTTATTCTAACCCCACACATGAAACATTCGACCATGTCGTTGATAGATGTGAAAAGGACAGCAGAAGGTGTGTGGGAACTGCAAAAGAAATAAAAAAAGATTAGATGTATATGATAAGTGTGAAAAAAAGGTTTGTGAGTAGGGAATGAAAGTTAAAATGTGATCTGTTTACATAAAAAAAGTGGTAGAAAGATTGTTGATTTATTATTCAGGAAATAGCAATAAATAATGAAAATTCTGAGATCGAGCAAGTTTTGAAAACTAATATTTCTTTATAACATGTAAAAAGTTTGACTGAAAAAACGGGATAAAAACTAGTATTTAAGTTATAAACGATAAGTATTAGAATAATTAATAATGCGTCTGTGAGAAAAAAAAAAGCTTAATACGTAGATAACATTACATTAAAACGTGTTTTGTTTGAAATCTAAAAACACTTGCACGAATTTATAGTATGAACCGGTCAGTGATGTTTACAAGAAAAAAAAATGAATAACAAGATGTTTACCTACTCCCTTTAGCAATCAAAAATAGAGTTCGACTTCCTCCTGCATTCCTGGATGGGATGATCTGTAAAAGAAAGAAACAATTATTCATAATGATTAGACTGTCTACACAATAATAGAAAAGGTCTATGGAGGCATTAGCGTTTAAACAATATACATAAAAAATTTTTTCTACTGAGTTTCCTTTTCTTTATGAGGCAAGTGAAAGAATAACGTATAAGTAATTAACCAAACGAGTTTTTTTTTTCATTAAAAAAATAGGTAACCCGAAGTGTAATAATTAAAGTCATGAAAGATATGTTGTTAAAACACAAAAGACAGGAGGTTTTTTTCCAAATTATAGCAAAAACAGTTTGTTATTAGACAAGACCGATAACCAGATGTTATATATGAAAAAAACGAGTTCTGGGTGTAATACGCGTTAAACAGATTTAAATAAAAAGAAGTACGTATACTTACGTAAGAAATAAATGGTATTCCAACATGAAAAATATTAGAAAAAAACACCATTAGAGCACTTAATACACAAATTTTTAACATACACTGGTAAATAAAACAAATTTGCTCGCGTAATGAAAACTAAATATAAGTAGGTCACGCAAATTGTATTTATAAGACCGCATATCTTTTTGTACATTCTGCGTTAGTTAATTAGCATAAAACAAAGTAGATACAAAGTAACACTAGCCTTCACTAAGGCCTTACCATATATGGGAATATACTACATTTTTTTTCCAATTTATGCATTTCTTAACATTGAGTATAAAAGCAGATACATTTTGCTATGAAGATATAGTATTTGAAACAAAGTGTTGACGCAATATATCGAGAGGGCAAGATCTTTTTTATATTATTATTTGTAACATATTAGTGACATATTATTTTTTTTGTAATATGATCTTACTATATATGCACATGTATTATTTTTTAATTGAAAAAATTCTGAATAACGGTGCTTGAATACCGGTCAAATCAACTGCCGTTGCAGAAGTGCAGATGCGGTAAGACGACTTTTACTTATTGAATATTCAGATAGAATTGCATTGTGATCAGATGCTATTTAAAATAATTCGATACTAGTTATTTTTTTTTCTGATCACAGTTACATTCATTTAAATTAAGTAATTGAAATTCATGTATGACGAGACAGATTATTCATTAAATAAATTTACTTTAGCGTCTACCTTACCTATTTTTTGTATAAAAGAAACATATAATTTGACAGTATTAGTATTAAACTTTATATAACCAGTTTGTTTGAGATAAGTTATTTTTTAAATAGATTTTCAATATGATCTGTTGTATACTGGTTAATATTCAGGCAAATCTGGAGCTCGCTTTTTTACGAATTAATGATTTAAGTGGACTTTTATAAAGATGCATGTAATACAGCAAGTTATCTTATTTTCAAATCTAGTTTAAATTTTTATAAGCATTGTGCGGAAAACAGTTCTAGTTAGAAAGGCTTAATGCTAATTGTTTAGTTTCGAAATACAGTGAAAAAGAATGTAATGTAGCGTAATACTTCCAAGCCGGTTTTTATACAACTGATCAGAAATTATGCGGAGTTAAATTTCTTTTAAGTATAATTCCCTGTGATTGTATATAAAGTGGGAACCCAGGATAATATCAATAATGATATCAGACAGCTTAATATTCATGCAAATAATACCAATATCAGAAATATTGCTATAAGTGTTTTATTTAAAGAAACTTACGATTTGTTACATATACTATAGTATATCTTTTGTAGAAATACATGAACCGTCTGGTCATAAATTATGCAGATTTCAAGTTTTTAATTTCATTTAAGTAGAATTCCAGTGTGATCGTTTGTAGGTTGGTCAATATTCAAGCAAATCGGGATAATACTAGTGAGATTAGTTTTTCAAAAGTTTAATAACTGAATAATTAATGTGCTCATTTTTATACTTTTACTCCCAAGTTAAACGTTAAAATATATAGATTTGCTAAGGCGTAATATTTAGTAAAAAAGGTTACGCTTTGTAGAAAAAAAATAATAAGAACCAGTTCGATTTTTACGAACTAATGATTTAACTGAACTGTTGTTTAGTTATTGATAATAAATGAAGCGTATTTTCAAATCTAGTTTAAATTTTTATAATCAATTTTGCTTAAAGCCGTTTTACATAGAAATTATTTATGCTAAATATTTTCTGAATACCTAATACATTGTAAAATTTGTAGTGTTATATATAAATTTTCTTATGTAGTTGAATTAGTATTTCTAAATTTCACATTGTTAAAGACGGATCGTAAAGCAGCTATACAGATTTATTTCTAAGTTCTCTAATTACCTATTTTCATTAAAGTAGTGTATGATAAACGTATACAGTTACAGTTTTTTTCAAAAAAAGTTTGCAATTTAAGCGAAATGACTTTTTTTTATGGTTGTAATCCTTGTTACGTGCGATAATTTTTTATACTTAGATTGTTCAAAATTTCGCATTCTAAACCAAGCGACTTTTTTTTATCTTGTATAGGTAAATATTTTTTCTAAACTTTAAAGTTTAACAAAATTAAGTTAATTTTTTTAGTTGTAATCCCAATTTAAAGTTGAAAAAAAATAACTTATAATTGGTTCTATCCGAGTCAATACACATGGTATGCTTTGTTATATATTGCGGTATATATATATATATATATATATATTTTTATGTATAAAAAAATAATCATTGCGTTTCAACGTAATAATGATTGAACCAGAGTGATATATTGCTTTTAATATGTAATGAGATAGTGTATATTTACTCTGATTAAGTGGAAATGGGTTGCAAATATTTTGATCGTATATTCAATCCCTCTGAAGTGTCTCGGTAGTAATGTATTAGGGGGCCTGTTACGGACGCTATTTTTGTTTGGGGTGGGGGTAAAAAGAATTATTAATATCATATCATATCATCTATTTTTTTTTTTATATTTTTATTTCTTTTTATTATTTTTTTTTTGTTTATCTTCTTTCGCGCGTGCAGGTGTACTTATGCACACTGAACACAAGACGTTTACGTTTACGTTTACGTTTCCAATATGTTTATATATATGGAATGTATAGGGTTGAATAAACATAATTACGGTCACCTGCTGTTCTAAATAAGAACCTCCCAAAGCAATGCACATATATATATATATATATATATATATATATATATATATATATATATATATATATATATAAACCAATAGTTCTAGTTCTACCAGTTAGTCTCTTTGCAATTGCACGCTTTCGGAGTTCTACTACTTCAAAACATCAAACAAACTTGTTTGCAATGCAGAGTAAGTAGATTTTCTCTCCCGGTACACATTCAATTGAATATTTTGTCTTAAACTATTGGAGGTGTAATGGTATAGAATTCTTTACAGGTGAAAGTAACCGTTTCCAATGTGAACGTCTCAAGAAATTTTCTCGAAAAGATTCCCTACTTCGACATCAAAAAACTGCTTGCTGGATAAGGATGTCCGTATCTACCCCAGCATCTCGCATACAGGAGGTTTCGTTGCAAAACCAAACCACAGGGAGCAATGTGATGCAAGGAATCACTTCCAACGATAACAAAGCAGTACATAGACATGTTACTTATTTCTTTGCCCAACTAGGACCATCTGGGGTAAACTATGCGAAGGATAATGCGAAACCCGGACCATCAGGGTTGAGCAACTCAAGGAAGCGGAAGTCTGACCAATGCGATGAACCGGTACATAAGAAAAATAGTAGAAGTGTTGAGAGTGTGTACTGCACAGATTGCTCAATAGATGTGCCTCGGTATGCATTACAAGGACACCTCAGAAGCAATAGGCATAAAGCAAATGTATGCTTCCTTGTCGATACTGGGGTTGAAGTGATTCAAAATGCGTTTAAACAACGCATTGTGTCGTACCGACTGTCACCATGCAATACGCATAATACATAATAATAATAGTAGTAATACTACCGCACTTCTGATCCACTTTTGTCACTAGATTTGTCACCAGATCTAGAAAAAGTCACCAGAAAAGTCACTAGATTTCTAGATTGGTAACATTGCCTATTTCAAGGGGTGCTAAGTGAAGGCCACGTTGTTGGTAACGGTCATGTTGAAGGGCAACCCTGCTAAGGCCACGTGTTAGGTTGGTAACCCTGCTAAGTCAAGGTCAAAGTAAAATAGAAGTTGCAAGGTAATCAAAAATAGTATTCAAGGTCGAAGACTTACGGTGGTGTCATATTTCTTAGAAATATAAAAAGGTGAAAAGCTAAAAATAGAAATTGCAATGTAATCATAAATGTAAGAATATAATTTTCAAGGTCAAACTTTTAGGGAAATATAAATTTTGGAGCTGATCATCATATTATATTTCTAGTCAAGGTCAAAAGTAGGTATTTAACAAGTTTAAGCATGTTGTAATATGTAGCGCATATTTCTTATATAAATTGCAGCGAGCTGTATGTTGAGATCAGTCTGCAGCACGTAATTGTTAAATATGGAATTAACAGGGTTAAATCAAAGCACCTATTGCAAACCCTTTAAAAATGCGTGCGAGCTCGATATATCGAGAAAGTATAAAGTAACGAATATGGATATAATTAATACTAAGTATGGTGAACGTATAGTGATAGAAACGGGTGATTTTAAATGTGTATTGCCGGAACGCTTTTATGTGTATTTCAAAAAAAGAAGAAACACGAATTGAAGAATTTAAAACACTCCTAAACACGAAGGATGTGTTTATAAGTAGTTTGGGTGCAGTTGGCAAAACAACAAACATAACATTTTCTTTTTAATAGTAGCACCCCCACCATATGTAAAATGAGAGAGAATTCAGTGGTGGTGATGATGACATTTATAAAGATATTGATGATGTTATAAATGCTAAGTATAATATTAATTCACATAACACTGTATGTTTAATGGAAATTTTGTATTATCGTCCTGCTTATCTAATGTATAGCATTTACTGAATAAAAGAAAATAACTATGATTTGTTTTTCTCAATTTAGGTATAAATACCCCCTTCTATCCATCCATGTAAACAATGCTAGTTAAGAAGCGAAAATCATATCAGTTTAGTCCTAGAAAAATGCGCTCTTAAAAATTTAAATTTTTCGTCTAATTCTCAGCAAAAAAAAAATTTTTTTTCAGCACAATTGTGTTTTAGAAGTGGTAATCTATCATTTTACGTATAAATTTTTTCGAAATATGAAAAAATTACACTTAAATTAGCCAATTCCATTTTGAAACAACAAAAAGCACTTAAAACACACCTTTTTGTACTTACGTAAGCTCAGAAGAAACATATGCATGAAATTTATCCATTTAATGTATCTAAATGCTCTTTAAATTGCCCAATTCAATTTTAAAACAACACTTACAACATGACTTGTAATTTTCGGTGCAGCGTTAATAATAGTTGTAGTATAATGAACGCAGTTATTTTGCTGTGAAAGCATTTAGCAAACATTCTATTTTTATATGTCATCAGTTTACATTACAACTTTGAAACGGGATTTGAAAATGTATCAATGCAACTGAGTCATTTGTGTTGCATAAATACATGCTGTAAAGTTTTCAGATTTACATGCATTTGAGAACTGTTTTGACTTTTATTTAACGCAAGCTTTCCTTTCTCTTTTAACTGTATTATATTTTCACACTTTCTTTATATGCATGATATTTTGCAATAACCTTCTTAGTGTATTTTAAGTTATCATTTCCTATAATTACAAAATTAATTGAAAGTAACATTTTGTATTTAACTTACTTAAGGATTCAATTATTTCTTAACTTATTATAAGTTAAAATTTGTAACGAGCATGCAATTAAAATTTGCAAAAAGGACTGCTTTACTTTGATGTAGAAATTTATGCATGAGTAAGTCAGACTTCAGATGTTATTAATTTTTCCTTAACGTAGATCATTTCACTTTTCTAGCGCAACGTACTATCACTCACATTTTTAGCTGTAGTAAAATTATTTTGGATATTGAGAATAATTCACGAAAAATAATAAAAATATAAAAACAATTTACATTTATTTTGTACAATGAAAAGATACAATAAATTCCACAAAAACACATCACACATCCATCCCTTCCAGCTTAAGCAATATATTTTCAGTCTTTAATTTAACTATAAATAAAAGAAATGTAGAATGATATGAAAAGTGCAAGTTGTGTTGCATAAGTAATTGGCGTGCATCTTTATTAAAAAATTTGAATGTCCGCACTATTTACACAAAAAATTCGAGATATATAAAATCATATGTATATTTCCAATGATATACTGCAATTGAATATCTTATTTTTTATGCATTAAATTCATATTTTTAGAGGTTATGTTTCAAATGAAAATTTTAACACTTCATCTTCTGTTCACTTATAACATCGGCTTAACTTTCTTTATATATGTGTTAATGAAAATAATAAAGTATAAAAAATTTTATTGAAAAAAAAAATACAACACTACTTAGTACCTAATTATAAACTAACTTAAATGTCTAAACTATCCAATATTCTTAACGCATTTTGTGTATTTTAATGTTCTGTCGTGCAACTTGTAAGTTGTTGTTCGCTGCAGCCAACTCATTATTTAATCGCTCCACTTTTGACACTTCCGATTTTTCAGAATTAATGTATGTTGATAAAATGTTCTGCAACCACCTAACACTTTTTATTTTAAATTGCTGCAAGTCTGTAGGATCCTGAGATATTGCTTGTGATGGTGGTGGTGAACGCACTGGTCGTATTAATTCTAAATTTTTCCTCCGTATTGGAGTGTAGTGTACTGGTGGTGGTGGTAGTGAAGCTTCAATTCCTCCATATTGGAGGAGTGTATCTGCAGTGGTGGTGGTGGTGAAGCTACAACTGTGGTTGCGGCGTGATGCTAGAAAATAATTGGTTTGGTTAATAATATATTTATTAAGGAAATCACCACACAAAAACAATACATTAAGCAAGGAATACTTACTTTTCAAAAAACCTTGCAAAGTCGTCGTCCTCTACATCACTGTCGCGTATAGAGATGATTGGTATCTCATTTTCACTTACAAGTGTCTCAACAACTTGTTTTGACCCCACACTAATACATCTTGCAGTATGTTGGCTTTCTTCTTCTTTGTAGTGACAGTTTTGAGCGTTTGCTGTTTGATGCCATTTTGTCTGTATAGTATGTATGTATGTATGTAACTACTGAATATTGAAATAAAGTTATTATGATTATATACATGTAAATTTGTTAACGTGTACAAAAAAAGTGGAAGTGGTTACTATTGAGCTGTGCAAGCAAAGGTGATGAATGCATCATAATCTAGACATGAAAAGGTATTTCATGCCATGTCAGCAATGTTAGGTTATTAGATATTACCAGTAAACGTCCACTAAAGATAATACTAAAGAAAGTGCAATATCTGCATCTTTCGGAACTGAATTTGGGAATACGCAATCAAAGGCAATGAACTAAAGAGTGTGAAAGTATCAAATTTCATTTTCATATAAGTCGAGTTTTTGTATGCTGCATAAGGTCAAATACAAGTTATAACAAGTTTGTGATATTTAACCTTGAATTGGGAATTGGGGCAAGCGTTTTTAGTCATCTTAATAATGACGGAATCAATGATGTTAGTTTTGCACATGCGGTTAATGTTTGGAACAAATTTCATATTAGATCGTTAGGGGAGTACTCAGATTTGTATTTAAAAACGAACGTTCTACTTTTAGCTGATATTTTCGAAAATTTTCGGTAAACTTGTTTAAGTACTTACAAATTTGATCCTCTGCACTATTGTACAGCCCCCAGTTTAGCATTCGATGCTATGCTTAAAATTACACAAGTAAAGTTAGAACTATTTACTGATATTGATATGCTAATGTTTATTGAAAGAGGAATTAGGGGTGGTGTGGCTCAATGTTCTAATCGGTATGCTAAAGCTAACAATAAGTACATGGGAGGAAAAATTTGATCCCACTTCCGAAAGTGTGTATTTAATGTACTACGACGTAAATAATTTATACTGAGCCACCATGTCAGAATTTCTACCATTTGGTGATTTTTCTTTTGTTGATAATTTTGAAACTTTAGATTTAATAAACCATCCTGATGATTCGGAAATTGGCTATATACTCGAGTGTGATTTAGACTATCCCATAGAATTACATGAGAGTCACAGTGATCTACCATTGGCACCGAACATATGGTTCCACCGTACCTGATTCAAATTCTAAAATAAAAAATTATTACTTACATTGTATCCAAAACGTAATTACGTAATTCATTACAGAAATTTGAAAGTATATTTAAAATATGGATTAAAGTTGGTAAAAGTGCATCGTATATTACGTTTTCAGCAATCACCATAGTTAAAAAATATATCGATTTAAATACAACCATGCGTCAGCAATCTCAAAATGAATTTGACAAAAATTTTATAATTAATGATTAATAGTGTTTTTGGGAGCTGATGGAAAATGTAGTAAATATAAGGATATACGTTTAATAACAAAATGGGATGGTCCTATGGTATTCATGCTTACATATCAAAACCAAATTTTCATAGTTGTACAATATTTAGCAATGATATGCTATCATTCAAATGAACAAGCTGAAGTATATCTAAATAAACCCATATATGCAGGTTCAGTGTTTTAGACGTTTCAAAAACTTTTTATACAATTTTCATTATGGTTACATCCTACCTAAGTTTCCAAATAATTCCAAGCTCTTGTACACAGATACAGATAGCCTTATATCACATTTTCGGTTCCTGATATCTATGAGTACATTAAAGAAGACATTGATAAATTCGATACATCTGACTATAGTCCTGAAAATATCTTGAATTTGTAGGACTTCGTGCAAAAATGTATGCTTACACTGTTGATAAAAGTTGTAAAAATCAAAGGGTTCTACCATCAAGCATCAAACAGATCACGGTAAATGATTATAAACATATTTTGTTTGATGGTAACGTAATAAGGCGATATCAAATTTGATAAGGTCAAAGAGACATAATGTGTTTACAATAAAACAGAATAAAGTAATACTTAGTCCTTGATGATAAACGATTGGTAAATTTCAATTTCACGATACTAAACCTTGGGATTTAACTTTACTTTAACTTCTGTTTCAGAAAAACAATAATTATGAGCAGTCTCGAAAATAAACTGCATGATGAACTATGGTACTGTAGTGATCAAATCTACAGAAAGTACCTGAAGCGTTCTTTGATGGGGGAGTGTTCCTCTGAAAGCTTTGTATTGCATATACTACAACATATTATTCCTGATGAGTGTTTTAACTGGTGTGCTATAAATTCAAAGTGTGCAAATGAAGTTATTATTAAGACATTATTTGATAAAAAAAATTAAATTGGACAATAGCATTAAAAGTTTTACAAAATTGTGCATTAATAAAGGTTACAATTCATTAACTTTTAATGAAGTTGATAAAATCTTAGATGATATGAATTTACTTGGTAACGTACCGCTTAAAATGTATGTATACAATTATTATGGTGATGATGATGATTCAACAAATGTTAAATCTAGCTTAGAGAATATTAATTCTGCTTATAAAGATACATTATTTATTATAACTGAATGTATTGAGAAAGCAGCATATTATGCTAATTACAAATGTCTCGATATTTTGATTGAAATATTATTAGAACAAAACATTAACTATAAGTTTCAACCATGGGAAAACGAGGAACATCACAAAATTTATTACTGGATACTAGACAACATCAATAAAGGTGAAACAAATTCAAATTCCTGCTTGGGATGGAGGTGTGGGCCAGATTCGGGTATATGGCCATCCAGTAATTTAAGTGATTATAGAAGTACTTTAGGTTCACTTTATAAGATAATGAAATTTTAAAAATAAATGTAATATTTAAAAATAAAATACTATTCTTTTTTGTGTGTGTTTTATTTCATCTAAGAGCTACATCCTTTTCTACAAACTATATATATAACTAATATAAGTAATTTGTTTCACAAAGTACAGGTTAAATGTTATAAAACAATATCATCCTTATTGATCCATGATCTTTCATCCAATCCCCACCATTTTACGAATAACTTATTATTCTTGGAGCGAAGCACTTTTTCTACTAGATATACATCGATACTTTGTTTTTGTAATTCATGTTCATAAAACCCTCCCAGTACAGGATTTCCTTCATGTCTTCCAGCATGTACGTAGTGGGGTTAGTAATGCGAACTTTCACAATCTTAAATAGTTCACTAGACCAATTGGGTGTGTATCCTTCGGCGAAAATATTTTTAAATTTACTGATTCGTACTATGTCACCCGCAGAATATCGATTCCTATCGAATATTTTTATGTTAGTGTGCTTTGTATGATTACCAACATCTTTGGGCTTCATTCTAATAGTTCTATGCTTACGATTGTTATAATCCATAGTTATGGTATCAATTGTATCAATCCATTTGTATTTACCTTGCAGGCTGAATGACTTATATAGAGCACCTTTAATGGTTCTGATAACACGTTCAGCAATTGCAGCCTTCTTTGTGCTATAGGTAGAGTAATGATTGACTCCATAACGATGCATTAGTTTAGTAAAATGCTCATTGTAGAATTCTTTTCCTGCATCTGTCGAAGATTGTTTGCATGGCCTTGGTAACTTCTTGACCTGTTTTCGTTTTTAATCTTTAGTCCATAAGTATTTCGAAAAACAGTCGATGACCACTAATATATACTTATAACCCTTATTTTGTTTGGCATATGTGTTAAATTCAGCTAAATCTGCTTGCCAAAGATCATCAAAACCTCTAATTATTGTTCGCCTTCGTTTAAAATTTTTTCGTGCAGGTTTGTGCAATTCGTTGACGAGTTGTAATTTGGACATGGTGCCAATTTATCTACAATTTCTTTAAGTTGATGTAGTTTTTCCTCCAGCGCTAGATAAGCGTTGGCGTTTCCTTTAAAGTTTCCGAACTGCTTGTAAACAGAAATCAGGTATCCTTTATTTATAGCATCACCATCTTCTTCAGGGTCAGCCAACTGTGTCAAACGATTTCCATCCAAATCAAACCTTGTTGATACATAATATTGCCTAGTGATGACATCTTGAGGATCTATGGGATTGGCCACATTGCTGAGTCTCTTATTCTCAATATCAAATTGATTAGCATCAATCTGTTTAAACTGAGGGTAGTTTTTAATTGATACTGGACATATGAACGTCCAAATTTGTCAAGGGCATTTTAGTTGTGACATGTCGACATCAATGCATTCTCATTTATATTGTTTAAAAGCGGTTGTTCGGTTTTTCAATGTATCCATCTTCATATAGTTCTTCTACAATTGATATTATGTCATTTACAACACCTGTGTTTCCGCTAATTTTTCTGCCCACAATACTTCCAGATCACGAATTAGTTCATGTATATCATTCCAATATTTATATTCAATGGGTCTGTTTGTTAATTCCTTAAAACATAGCTCCACCTCCTCCTTGGTTGTGGTGGGTGATGATGACAGCAAGGGTTTGATTATTTGTGTATACTTTTGCTGCGGCTTCCTCGAATCTGTGCCTTACGTCATAATCGCCTTACTACATTCGTAGCCTCTAAAATAGTTCTATATTTTTTCTATCTGTTGACTTTACTAGACTTAAGTCGGGTTCATTCATAATAAGCAGATCATATAATCCAGGAGTCCCTTTATACGTGACACCTTTAATAATTATATCGTCTCCTTTAATTGGATGGGTGTATTACCAATTGTCCATTTATCAGTTTTGGTATCATAGTGGACTCCATACGTATGATCAATATCACCTTCAGCATTCTTTAAAATACGTTCAACATATATACGTGGCAATTCATTGTACTGCTCGAGAAATTCTTCTGAGATGGGTTCATTATGGGAATCATCTGCGATACTAGACAGTTCTTCTTCTTCCTCCCCAGTATTAATCTCTCCCATGACGGATGTTCTAAGAAAGATGGAAGACTTGGGGAGGATTTCTTTGAAAAACGGAAGCTGAGCTAGTGACTAGTAGCCTTTACTTGAATCACCTAATGAGTGAGACCTGGGGTCCGTTGAACTTGAGCTAGGCTAGTGGGGATAGTAGCATGCTTCTTGGAAATATGAATACGGGTAGTTTTTAGGTTTAACATCAATGACCTCCTCCTTTTAGGGTTTTTTATCGATTTTATTTACTATTTCAGTTAGAGGTTCTATTAAAGGCTTATAAGTATTTTCGAATGTTCTTTCATTATCAATGCGAGCAGTCTTAATACTGTTATACTTCGCTATTATTTTACGAGCCTGAATAATTTTTTCTTTAATATCCTCTCCTTGTTGTCCATTGCGACAAACAGGTACCGGTTCACCTTGAACAGGTAGCTGTTTACACTAAACAGATAGCTGTTAATACCTAAACAGATCAGTTACTACTAAACTGCTGAATGCGGTTTAAGGTATTATATATATATATATATATATATATATATATATATATATATATATATATATATATCCCATATATACAAAACGGATTTAATGAACAGGTCGTTTACCATGAACAGGTAGCTATTTGACAAACGGGTACCGGTTCACCTTGAACAGGTAGCTGTTTACACTAAACAGATAGCTGTTAATACCTAAACAGATCAGTTACTCTAAACTGCTGAATGCGGTTTAAGTATATATATATATATATATATATATATATATATATATATATATATATATATATATATTCGCCTTATATACCAAAACGGATTTAATGAACAGGTACCCGTTTACCATGAACAGTAGCTGTTGACAAACAGGTACCGGTTCACCTTGAACAGGTAGCTGTTTACACTAAACAGATAGCTGTTAATACCTAAACAGATCAGTTACTACTGAAACCAGTTTAAGGTATTATATATCCATCAAATCCTTTCCTATAGCGACCATTATTAACTTCAGCATCCTTGTTTATGACCATGAAACCAAATGGATCTACCCAACACTTTGAACACATGTCCCGAAACAATTTCATGCTTATGGTGGGACTTATATGATCCTCATACGCATGTTTTAAGTTTAATTCATCTTGCTCAAATAATATAAAAAAGTTTTTGAAACGTCTAAAACACTGAAGCCTGCATATATGGGTTTATTTAGATATACTTCCAGCTTGTTCATTTGAATGATGAGCATATCATTGCTAAATATTGTACAACTATGAAAATTTGGTTTTGATATGTAAGCATGAATACCATAGTGACCATCCCATTTTGTTATTAAACGTATATCCTTATATTTACATACATTTTCCATCAGCTCCCCAAAAACACTATTAATCATTAACTTATAAAAATTTTTGTCAAATTCATTTTGAGATTGCTGACGCATGGTTGTATTTAAATCGATATATTTTTTAACTATGGTGATTGCTAAAACGTAATATACGATGCACTTTTACCAACTTTAATCCATATTTTAAATATACTTTCAAATTTCTGTAATGAATTACGTAATTACGTTTTGGATACAATGTAAGTAATAATTTTTATTTTAGAATTTGAATCAGGTACGGTGAACCATATGTTCGGTGCCAATGGTAGATCACTGTGACTCTCATGTAATTCTATGGGATAGTCTAAATCACACTCGAGTATATAGCCAATTTCCGAATCATCAGGATGGTTTATTAAATCTAAAGTTTCAAAATTATCAACAAAGAAAAATCCCAAATGGTAAAAGACATGGTGGCTCAATAAATTATTTACGTCGTAGTACATTAAATACACACTTTGGAAGTGGGATCAAATTTTTCCTCCCATGTACTTATTGTTAGCTTTAGCATGATTGAACATTGAGCCAACCCCCTAATTCCTCTTTCAATAAACATTAGCATATCAATATCGTAAATATTCTAACTTTACTTGTGTAATTTTAAGCATAGCCAATGCTAAACGCTGTACAATAGTGCAGAGGATCAAAAGGGTATTAAACAAGTTTACCGAAAATTTTCGAAAATATCAGCTAAAAGTAGAACGTTGTTTTAAATACAAATCATACTCCCTAACGATCTAATACGAAATTTGTTCCAAACATTAACCGCATTGCAAAACTAACATCATTGATTCCCAATTAAGATGACTAAAAAAAATTAATTCAAGGTTAAATATCACAAACTTTTATAACATTTGATTATGCAGCATACAAAATATTAAAATTGAATTTTTTTACTCTTTAGTTCATTCCGATTGCGTATTAAATTCAGTTAAAGATGCAGATATTACTTTCTTTATATTATCTTTTGGACGTTTACTGGTAATATCTAATAACCTAAATTGTAATATAAAACCTTTTAGATTATAATTCATCTTTTAAACCCATATTTTGTACAAACAAATTTTTTTTAAAAATAATTTTTTAATATTTAATTTTTTAATTTCAGAAAAATATAAAGAAACCAAAATTACTGAAGGAAAAAAAAGTTTTAGAAAAATTTTGAGAATTTAATAAATAGAAAAATTCATAAAATGCAATAATTTTTGAAAAAATTTTGTTAATGAGTTTTGTGTTAAAAAAATATTAATTACAGACTTGCA
Organism: Vesta saturnalis; assembly: GCA_036346205.1. Lineage (NCBI taxonomy): Eukaryota > Metazoa > Arthropoda > Insecta > Coleoptera > Lampyridae > Vesta > Vesta saturnalis. The sequence goes on from JARFJB010001347.1 coordinate 25,518, forward strand.
GCAATTTAAAATAAAAAAGTTTAGTGGTTCAGAACATTTATCAAATAATTAATTTGAAAAAGGAAGGTGGACTTAAATAATTTTTAAACAACTTAGTTCAACAGAACATTAAAAATACAAAAATCGTTAAGAATATTGGATAGTTTAAATTTGGTTTATAATTGGTACAAATGTTGTGATTTTTTTTTCAATAAAATTTTTTTATACTTTATTATTTTCATTAACACATATATAAAGAAATTTAAATGTTATTAACAGAAGATGAAGTGTTAAAATTTTTTTTGAAACATAATCTAAAAATATAATTTAATGCAAAAAATAAGATTTAATTGCAGTATATCATTGAAATATACATATATTTTATATATCTCAATTTTGTGTAAATAGTACATTCAAATTTTTTAATAAAAGATGCACAATTATTATGCAACACAATTGCACTTTTATATCATTCAATTTTAGTTAAATTAAACTAAAATATTTGGCTAAATATTATTTTTTTAATTTATTGTATCTTTTCATTTACTAAATGTAAATTTTTTTTATATTTTTTTATTTTTCGTGAATTATTTAATAAAAATTTTTCAGCTAAAAATTGATATAAATTGGCTAGAAAATAAATATATTAAGGAAAAATTAATAACATTGAAGTCTGATTTATGCATAAATTTTACATAAAGTAAAGCAGTTTTTTAAAATTTTAATTGCATTGGTTAAAATTTTAACTTTAATGTTAAAATAATTGAATTGAAGTGTTAAATACAAATGTTACTTTCAATTAATTTTTTTTTATAGGAAATGATAACAAAAAATAATGAAATTTTAAAATATATATATAAAGAAATGTAAAATATTACAGTTAAAAGAAAAAGCGTTAAAAAAGTCAAACATTTAAATGCTTAAATCTGAAAACTTTACAGCATGTATTTATGAACACAAATGACTCATTGCATTGATACATTTTCAAATGTTTCAAAGTTGTAATTAAAGATGACATAAAAAAATAGAATGTTTGCTAAATGCTTTAGAAAAACTTTCATTTCTACAAATTAAACGCTGAAAAAAAGTGTTGTAAAAAGAATTGGGCAATTTAAAGAGCATTTAGATACATTAAATGAAAAATTTCATGCATATGTTTTTCTGAGCACGTAATACAAAATTTTTAATGCTTTTGTTGTTTAAAATAATTTTAAATAATTTTTCATATTTCAAAAATTTATACAAAAATGTTACCACTTCTAAAACACAATTGGGAAAAAAATTTTTTTTTGCTGAGAATTGACAAAAATTTAAATTTTAAACGCATTTTCAGACTAAACTGATAGTTTTCCCTTTTAACTGCATTTTTCATGGATAAGAAATTTTATAAATTGAAAAACAAATCAAGTTATTTTCTTTTTTTTAAATGCATACATTAGATAAAACGATAATAAAAATTTCCATTAAAAACATGTTATGTGAATTAAATTATACTTAGCATTTATAACATCATCAATATCTTTATAAATGTCACATACCACCACTGAATTTCTCTCATTTTACATATGGTTGCTATAAAAGAAAATGTTATGTTTGTTGTTTTAACAAAACTTTATAAACACATCCTTCGTGTTTAAGTGTTTTAAATTCTTCAATTGTGTTTTTCTTTTGAAATCATGGTTCAATCACATTTAAAATCAGTTTTCATAACTTAAAAGTATTAATTTTCCATTTCGTTACTATATTTGATATTCGACTCCCATTTTTAAATTTGCAATAGGTGCATTTAACCCTGTTAATTCCATATTTTTTACTGCCAGAATCTCAACATACAGCTCTGCAATTTATATAAAAATACTAATATTACAACATTTAAATTTAAATATTTTGACCTTGACAGAAATATAATATGATGATCAGCCAAAATTTATATTTCTAAAAAGTTTGACCTTGAAAAATTATACTTTTTATGATTACATTGCAATTTCTTTCACCAATTTTCAAAATATGACCTAAGTCTTTTGAATACTATTTTGATTCCGCAAATTTTACCTTTGACCACTTAGCAGGGTTACCAAAACACGTGGTTGAGGGTTGTTCAAATGGTTAAACCGGGTTCATTAATTGAAATAGGCAATGTTACCAATGAAATCTAATTTCTGGTGACTTTTTTGATCTGGTGAAAATCAGTGACAAATGGATAAGTGTGTATTACTACTAATTTTAATTGCATACTGTGTGTCCACTTTATGGCAGATTTAAAGGAACGTTTGGTAGTACAAAATCATTGATTTATACTTTTGAACAGTAGGGAAAAAGTGTCCTTTCAGACTAAGTATGATATTCTAAGTGTAGGGACGGTGTTAAAGAGTATTTCCAAAGAATAAGTGAAATATTGGATGCAAAGCAATCATTTCAGCATAAAGATTCTGGTAAGTATGAGTTATGACTATTGGTGTAATCTGTTTTAGGGTGGTCCCTGGTGCAATTCGTGTATAAAGGTAAACCTGCTTAAATTTTCTACCCGGTTCATCATATGGCTGTCCCCGCCGAAATCGCACTTAAACACGCCATAGTCAATGTAAAAATAATGATAATTGCTGCTTTGCATGGGCTGTTGTATCGGCAAGTGACACCAAATCCCACACGGACAACTCTTACCCTGATTTCCAGACGTTATTCAACTGGAATGGTGTACAGTTCCCTTTAAGCTGACGAATATTTCAACGTTTGAGACCAATAACAAACCATCAATTTTATGGGTTGACGATACTACGTGATGGTCAGCGTGTCACAGAGGTAGTGGGCCTTATAACCAAAGCCAAACAGACCAGTTAATTTATTATTATTAGTCAGTAAAAACAGATAATCAGCATTATGTATGGATAAAAATTTTTCTCGTTTACAGAAAAAATTCCCGGAACGGAGCAATGTATTTTTGTGATGCATGCTTTATTACTTTAGATCCGAGGAAATTAACCGACACGTGTCACGACTGTAACTTCGTATATACAAAATTACCGCGAAAAAAAAGCATAACCGGGAATTCTACGCGGAAAATATACTCGGTTCGAACTATCAGAAACAAATGGTTCTACCATTCGTAATATATGCAGATTTTGAAGCGCTCTTAGTACCGGTAGATACGGCTGAACCAGATCCCGAAAACCGTTCACGATAAAACGTGAACCATACTCGTTTAGTTATTATAAATTTGTAGTGTAAACATGCGTGGTTAAGTTAGAGCTGTAAGGGAGTAATGCAGGGAGATATTTATAAGACGACTGGAAAGTGATGTAAAACGGATATATAATGAACATTTCAAAGCTATTGTTCCAATGACACCATTAACGGATGAACAACAGGTTACGTATGAAGCAGTGTATGTTGTTACATATGCGGCAAGCACTTTACGGGGATCCGACAAATCCGAAAGTACGAGATCACTGTCACGTTACTGGTAAGTATCGTGGTGCAGCACATTCAACGTGTAACTTAAACTATCATACCTACATTTCCCCGTTTTTTACATAATCTCAGTGGTTATGATGTTCACCTGTTCATTAAACAGTTAAGTGAAACGGAAGAAATTACCGTACTTCCGTTAACAGTGAAAAATATATAACGTTTGGTAAGCATTTTTTGTTGATGAATATGTAAACAGTCATGGTATCAGGAAAAGAAATACATTAATTTACGTTTCGTCGATAGTTGTAGATTCATGGCTGCATCCTTAGATACTCTATCTCAGAATTTATCAGATGATCAATGTATGGAGGTACAAATATTTTAGTAATGATAGCGACTTAACTTAGTGAGAAAGAAAGGTAGTTTCCCTTATGCGTACGTAGACAGCTTTAGTAAATTGAACGACGTCACGGTGCCATCATATGACAAATTCTACGATAAAATGCGGATGCAAATATTTCCGATGACGAATACTGTCGCGTTCTACTGGTATGGGATCACTTTAAGTGTAATACACTAGGTGATTATGCTGATATTTAT
>JARFJB010001348.1:0-2500 GCA_036346205.1 Vesta saturnalis
AAAAAAAAAAAAAAAAAAAAAAAAAAAAAAAAAAAACCCCCCCCCCCCCCCCCCCCAAACGCAAAGACAAACAAACGCAAAACAAACTCAAACACAATCACGAACACGAACACGAACACGAACACGAACACGAATATGAACACGAACACGAACACGAGCACGATAACGAACGCAAACACGAAAACGAACACGAGGACGAGCACGAGCATAAGCTCGAGCACGAACACGGGATCGAACACAAGCACGAGCTCGAGTACGAGCTCGAGCACGAACACGAAAACTGACACGAACACGAGCCCGAGCAAGAACGCGAACACGGACATGGAGACGAACACTGACACGGACACGAACACGGACACAGGCACGGACACGAACACGAACATGAACATGAACACGAACACGAACACGAACACAGAACACGAACACGAATACCAACACGAACATGAGCTTGAACACGAACACCAACACGAACACAAACACGAAAACGAACACGAACATGTACATCACCATGAGCACGAACACGAGCACGATCACAACCAGGTACCTGAACACGAACACGATCACGAACACGAACACGATCACGAACACGATCACGATCACGAACACAAACACGAACACGAACACGATCACGAACACGAATACGAACACAATCACGAACACACTCACGATCACGAACACGAGCACGAGCACGATAACGACCACTAACATGACAACGAAAACGAACACGAACACGAACTCGAAAACGAACATAAAAACAAAGCCGAAAACAAACACAAAACAAACACGATAGCAAATACGAGAACAAACGCTAAAACGAACACGAACACGTACACGAAATTAACCACGACCACGAACATGAAAACGAGCACCAGAACGAACACGATAACGAACACAACCACGACCACGAGCACGAACACGAACACGAGCACGAACACAAACGCGAACACCAATATGAACACAAACACGAACAAGAACACGAGCACGGACACCAACACCATCACCATTACTAACTCCAACAACACCATCACCTACACCTACACCCACACCAAAACCATCACCAACACAGGCACAGACACAGATACAGACACAGACACAGACACAGACACAGACACAGACACAGACACTGACACAGACACAGACACAGACACAGACACAGACACAGACACAGGCACAGACACAGAGACAGACACAGACATAGACACCGACACAGGCACAGCCACAGACACAGTCACAGATACAGACATTGACACAGACACGGACACGGACACGGATACAGGCACAGGCAAGGGCACACGCACAAGCACAGGTACAGATATAGGTACGGGAACAGGCTCAGGCACACGTACAGGCACAGGCATAGACACAGGCACAGGCACAGGCACAGGCACAGACATAGACATAGACATAGACATAGACATAGACATTGACACAGACATAGACATGGATATAGATATAGACATAGTCATGAACATAGACATAGACATAGCCTTGACATAGACATGACAAAGACATGACATGACATGACAGACATAGACATGAACATGACATAGACAGACATAGACATAGACATAGACATAGACATGACATAGAGCGACATCAGCAGCGTCTGAGCTTGTCTCTGTGTCTGTGTCTGTGTCTGTCTTGTCTGTCTGTGTCTGTTGTCTGTGTCTGTGTGTCTGTGTTGTCTGTCTGTGCTGTGTCTGTGTCTGTGTCTGTGTCGTGTCTGTGTCTGTGTCTGTGTCTGTGTCTGTGTCTGTGTCTGTGTCTGTCTGTGTGTTCTGTGTCTGTTTGTCTGTCTGTGTGTGTCTGTGTCTGTGTCTGTGTCTGTGTCGTGTCTGTGTCTGTGTCTGTGTCTGTGTCTGTGTCTGTCTGTGTCTGTGTCTGTGTTGTGTCTGTGTCTGTGTCTGTGTCTGTGTCTGTGTCTGTGTCTGTGTCTGTGTCTGTGTCTGTGTCTTGTCTGTGTCTGTCTCTGTCTGTGTCTGTGTCTGTGTCTGCTGTGTCTGTGTCTGTGTCTGTGTCTGTGTCTGTGTCTGTGTCTGTGTCTGTGTCTGTGTCTGTGTCTGTGTCTGTGTCTGTGTCTGTGTGTCTGTGTCTGTGTCTGTGTGCTATTCTGTGTCTGTGCCTGTGTCTGTCGTGTCTGTGCTGTGTCTGTGTCTGTGTATTATCTGTCTGTATCTATCTGTATCTGATGTCTGTCGTCGTGTGTCTGTGTCTTGTGTCTGTGTCTGTGTCTGTGCCTGTGTCTGTGCTGTGTCTGTGTCTGTGTCTGTGTCTGTGTCTGTGTCTGTGTCTGTGTCTGTGTCTGTGTCGTGTCTGTGTCTGTGTCTGTGTCGTGTCTGTGTCTGTCTGTGTGTGTGTGTGTGTGTGTGTGTGTGTGTCTGTGTCTGTCTGTGTTGTTGTCTCTGTCTGTGTCTGTGTCTGTCTGTGTCTGTGTCTGTGTCTGTGTCTGTGTCTGTGTCTGTGTGTCTGTGTCTGTGTCTGTGTCTGTGCCTGTGTCTGT
>JARFJB010001348.1:5000-13395 GCA_036346205.1 Vesta saturnalis
CCTGTGTCTGTGTCTTGTCTGTGTCTGTGTCTGTGTCTGTGTCTGTGCTGTGTCTGTGTCTGTGTCTGTCTGTATCTGTTTGTGTCTGATTGTTGTGTCTGTGTTTGTCTGTTCTGTGTCTGTGTCTGTGCTGTGGTTGTCTGTGTCTGTCTGTGTCCGTGTCTGTGTCTGTGTCTGTGTCTGTGTCTGTGTTGTGGTGTGCTGTGTCTTTGTGTCTTGTCTGTTTGTGTCTGTGTTTGTGTCTGTGTCTGTGTCTGTGTCTGTGTCTGTCTGTGTCTGTGTCTGTGTCTGTGTCTGCGCCTATGTTTGTGTCTTTGTCTGTGTCTGTGTCTGTGTCTGTGTCTGTGTCTGTGTCTGTGTCTGTGGCTGTGTTCGTGTCTGTGTCGTGTCTGTGTCTGTGTCTGTGTCTGTGTGCTGTGTCTGTCTGTGTCTGTCTGTGTCTTGTCTGTGTCTGTTGTCTGTGTCTGTGTCTGTGTCTGTGTTGTGTCTGTGTCTGTGTCTGTGTCTGTCTGTGTCTGTGTCTGTGTCTGTGTCTTGTGTATGTCTGTGTCTGTGTATGTGTCTGTGCTGTGTCTGTGTCTGTTCTGTGTCTGTGTCTGTGTCTGTGTCTGTGTCTGTGTCTGTGTCTTGTGTCTGTGTCTGTGTCTGTGTCTGTTCTGTTCTGTGTCTGTGTCTGTGTTGTCTGTGTCTGTGTCTGTGTCTGTGTCTGTTCTTGTCTGTCTGTGTCTTGCTGTGTCTGTGTCTGTGTCCGTGTCTGTCTGTGTCTGTGTCTGTGTCTGTGTCTGTGTCTGTGTCTTGTTCTGTTTGTCTGTGCTTCTGTGTCTGTCTGTGTCTGTGTCTTGTCTGTGTCTGTGTCTGTGTCTGTGTCTGTGTCTGTTGTCTTGTCTGTGTCTGTGTCTGTGTCCTGTGTCTGTGTTGTCTTCTGTGTCTGTGTCTGTTTGTCTGTGTCTGTGTCTGTGTCTGTGTCTGTGTCTTGTCTGTGTCTGTGTCTGTGTCTTGTCTGTGTCTGTGCCTGTTGTCTGTCTGTGTCTGTGTCGTGTCTGTGTCTGTGTTGTCTGTGTCTGTGTCTGTGTCTGTGTCTCTCTGTGTCTGTGTCTGTGTCTGTGTCTGTGTCTGTGTCTGTGTCTGTCGTCTGTGTCTGTGTTCTGTGTCTGTGTCTGTGTCTGTGTCTGTGTCTGTGTCTGAGACTATGTCTGTGTCAGTTTCTGTGTCTGTGTCTGTGTCTGTGTCTGTGTCTGTGTCTGTGTCTGTGTCTGTGTCTGTGTTTGTGTCTGTGTCTGTGTCTACGTCTCTGTCTGTGTCGGAGTCTGTGTCTGTGTCTGTGCCTGTGTGTGTGTGTGTGTCTGTGTCTGTGTCTCTGTCTGTGTGTGTGTGTGTGTGTGTGTGTGTGTGTGTGTGTGTGTTCTGTGTCTGTGCCTGTGTCTGTGTCAGTGCCTGTGTCTGTGTCTGTGTTTGTGTCTGAGTGTCTGTATCTGTATTTGTGTCGGGATCTGTATGTGTCTGTGTATGCGTCTGTTTCTGTGTCTGTGTCTGTGGCTGTGGCTGTGTCTGTGTCTGTGTCTGTGTCTGTGTCTGTGTCTGTGTCTGTGTCTGTGTATGTGTCTGTGTCTGTGTCTGTGTCTGTGTCTGTGTTTGTGTCAGTGTCTGTGTCTGTGTCTGTGTCTGTGTCTGTGTCTGTGTCTGTGTATGTGTCTGCGCCTATGTTTGTTTCTTTGTCTGTGTCTGTGTCTGTGTCTGTGTATGTGTCTGTGTCTGTGTCTGTGTCTGTGTCTGTGACTGTATCTGTGTCTGTGTCTGTGTCTGTGTCTGTGTCTGTCTGTATCTGTATTTGTGTCTGGATCTGTATGTGTCTGTGTCTGTGTCTGTGTCTGTGTCTGTGTCTGTGTATGTGTCTGTGTCTGTGTCTGTGTCTGTGTCTGTGGCTGTTCTGTGTCTGTGTCTGTGTCTGTGTCTGCATCTGTGTCTGTGTCTGTGTCTGTGTCTGTGTCTGTGTCTGTGTCTGTGTCTGTGTCTGTGTCTGTGTCTGTTCTGTGTCTGTGTCTGTGTCGTGTCTGTGTCTGTGTCTGTCTGTGTCTTTGTCTGTGTCTGTGACGTGTCTGTGTCTGTCTGTGTCTGTGTCTTGTCTGTGTCTGTTCTGTGTCTTGGTCTGTGTCTGTTCTGTGTCTGTTCTGTGTCTGTGCTGTGTCTGGGTCTGTGTCTGTGTCTGTGTCTGTATCCGTCTGTGTCTTGTCTGTGTCTGTGTCTGTGTCTGTGTCTGTGTCTGTGTCTGTGTCTATGTCTGTGTCTGTGTCTGTGTCTATGTCTGTGCCTGTGTCTGTGTCGTTCGTGTCTGTGTCTGTGTCTGTGTCTGTGTCTGTGTCTGTGACTGTGTCTTTGTCTGTATCTGTATCTGGATCTGATGTGTCTGGTCTGTGTCTGTGTCTGTGTCTGTGTCTGTGTCTGTGTCTGTGTCTGTGTCTGTGTCTGTGTCTGTGTCTGTGTCTGTGTCTGTGTCTGTGTCTGTGTCTGTGTCTGTGTCTGTGTCTGTGTCTGTGTCTGTGTGTGTTTGTTTGTCTGTGTCTGAGTCTGTGTCTGTGTCTGTGTCTGTGTCTGTGTCTGTGTCTGTGTCTGTGTCTGTGTCTTTGTCTGTGTCTGTGACTGTGTCTGTGTCTGTCTGTGTCTGTGTCTGTGTCTGTGTCTGTATCTGTGTCTGTGTCTGTGTCTGTGTCTGTGTCTGTGTCTGTGTCTGTGTCTGTGACTGTGTCTGGGTCTGTGTCTGTGTCTGTGTCTGTATCCGTCTGTGTCTGTGTCTGTGTCTGTGTCTGTGTCTGTGTCTGTGTCTGTGTCTGTGTCTTGTCTGTGTCTGTGTCTGTGTCTTGCTTGTCTGTGTCTGTGTCTGTGTCTGTTGTCTGTGTCTGTGTCTGTGTCTGTGTCTGTGTCTGTGTCTGTTCTGTATCTGGATCTGCTGTGTCTGGTCTGTGTCTGTGTCTTGTCTGTGTCTGTGTCTGTGTCTGTGTCTGTGTCTGTGTCTGTGTCTGTGTCTGTGTCTGTGTCTGTGTCTGTGTCTGTGTCTGTGTCTTGTCTGTGTCTGTGTCTGTGTCTGTTCGGTGTCTGTGTCTGTGTCTGTGTCTGTGTCTGTGTCTGTGTCTGTGCCTGGGTATTTGTCTGTGTCTTGTCTGTGTTCTGTCTGTGTCTGTGTCTGTTCTTTCTGTGTCTGTGTCTGTGTTGTGTCTGTGTCTTTGTGTCTGTGTCTGTGCCTGTGTCTGTGTCTGTGTCTGTGTCTGTGTCTGTGTTTGTGTCCGTGTCTGTGTCTGTGTCTGTGTCTGTGTCTGTGTCTGTGTCTGTGTCTGTGTCTGTGTCTGTGTCTGTGTCTGTGTCTGTGTCTGTGTCTGTGTCTGTGTCTGTGTCTGTGTCTGTGTCTGTGTCTGTGTCTGTGTCTGTGTCTGTGTCTGTGTCTGTGTCTGTGTCTGTGTCTGTGTCTGTGTCTGTGTCTGTGTCTGTGTCTGTCTGTGTCTGTGTCTGTGTCTGCTGTCTGTGTCTGTGTCTGTGTCTGTGTCTGTGTCTGTGTCTGTGTCTGTGTCTGTGTCTGTGTGTGTGTCTGTGTGTGTCTGTGTCTGTGTCTGTGTGTGTGTGTATTTGTCTGAGTCTGTGTCTCTGTCTGTGTCTGTGTCTGTGTCTGTGTCTGTGTCTGTGTCTGTCTCTGTGTCTGTGTCTGTGTCTGTGACTGTGTCTGTGTCTGTGTCTGTGTCTGTCTCTGTGTCTGTGTCTGTGTCTGTGACTGTGTCTGTGTCTGTGTCTGTGTCTGTGTCTGTGTCTGTGTCTGTGTCTGTGTGTGTGTGTCTGTGTCTGTGTCTGTGTCTGAGTCTATGTCTGTCTGTGTCTGTGTTGTCTGTGTCTGTGTCTGTGTCTGTGTCTGTGTCTGTGTCTGTGTCTGTCTGTGTCTGTGTCTGTGTCTGTGTCTGTGTCTGTGTCTGTATCTGTGTCTGTGTCTGTGTCTGTGTATTTGTCTGTGTCTGTATCTGTGTCTGTGTCTGTGTCTGTGTCTGTCTCTGTGTCTGTGTCTGTGTCTGTGACTGTGTCTGTGTCTGTGTCTGTGTTTGTGTCTGTGTCTGTGTCTGAGTCTATGTCTGTGTCTGTGTCTGTGTCTGTGTCTGTGTCTACGTCTGTGTCTGTGTCTGTGTCTGTGTCTGTGTCTGTGCCTGTGTGTGTGTCTGTGTCTGTGTCTGTGTCTGTGTCTGTGTGTGTGTGTGTGTGTGTGTGTGTGTGTGTGTGTCTGTGTCTGTGTCTGTGTCTGTGTCTGTGTCTGTGTCTGTGTCTGTGTCTGTGTCTGTGTCTGTGTCTGTGTCTGAGTCTGTGTGTCTGTGTCTGTGTCTGTGTCTGTGTCTGTGTCTGTGTCTGTGTCTGTGTCTGTGTCTGTGTCTGTGTCTGTGTCTGTGTCTGTGTCTGTGTCTGTGTCTGTGACTGTGTCTGTGTCTGTCTGTGTCTGTGTATGTGTCTGTGTCTGTATCTGTGTCTGTGTCTGTGTCTGTGTCTGTGTCTGTGTCTGTGTCTGTGTCTGTGTCTGTGACTGTGTCTGGGTCTGTGTCTGTGTCTGTGTCTGTATCCGTCTGTGTCTGTGTCTGTGTCTGTGTCTGTGTCTGTGTCTGTGTCTGTGTCTGTGTCTATGTCTGTGTCTGTGTCTGTGTCTATGTCTGTGCCTGTGTCTGTGTCTGTGTCTGTGTCTGTGTCTGTGTCTGTGTCTGTGTCTGTGTCTGTGTCTGTGTCTGTATCTGTATCTGGATCTGCATGTGTCTGCGTCTGTGTCTGTGTCTGTGTCTGTGTCTGTGTCTGTGTCTGTGTCTGTGTCTGTGTCTGTGTCTGTGTCTGTGTCTGTGTCTGTGTCTGTGTCTGTGTCTGTGTCTGTGTCTTGTGTCTGTGTCTGTGTCTGTGTCTGTGTCTGTGTCTGTGTCTGTGTCTGTGTCTGTGTCTGTGTATGTGTCTGTGTCTGTGGCTGTGTCTGTGTCTGTGTCTGTGGCTGTGTCTGTGTCTGTCTGTGTCTGTGTCTGTGTCTGTGTCTGTGTCTGTGTCTGTGTCTGTGTCTGAGTATGTGTCTGTGTCTGTGTCTGTGTCTGTGTCTGTGTCTGCGTCTGTGTCTGTGTCTGTGTCTGTGTCTGTGTCTGTGTCTGTGTCTGTGTCTGTGTCTGTGTCTGTGTCTGTGTCTGTGTCTGTGTCTGTGTCTGTGTCTGTGTCTGTGTCTGTGTCTTTGTCTGTGTCTGTGACTGTGTCTGTGTCTGTCTGTGTCTGTGTCTGTGTCTGTGTCTGTATCTGTGTCTGTGTCTGTGTCTGTGTCTGTGTCTGTGTCTGTGTCTGTGACTGTGTCTGGTTGTGTCTGTGTCTGTGTCTGTGTCTGTGTCTGTGTTTTGGGCCTGTGTTTTGTCTGTGTCTGTGTCTTTTTCTGTCTGTGTCTGTGCTGTGTCTGTGTCTGTGTCTGTCTGTCTGTATCTGTATTTGTGTCTGGTCTGTATGTGTCTGTGTCTGTGCTGTGGCTGTTGTCTGTGTCTGTGTCTGGTCTTGTCTGTGTCTGTGTCTGTGTCTGTGTCTGTGTCTGTGTATTGTCTGTTCTGTGGCTGTGTCTGTGTCTTGCTGTGTCTGTGTCTGTCTGTGTCTGTGTCTGTGTCTGTGTCTTGTCTGTGTCTGTGTCTGTGTCTGTTTGTCTGTGTCTGTGTCTGTGTCTGGTCGTCTGTGTCTTGTCTGTGTCTGTTTTGTCTGTGTCTTGTCTGTGTCTTGTCTGTGTCTGTGTTTCGTTCGTGTCTGTGTCTGTGTCTGTGTCTGTGTCTGTGTCTTGTCTGTGTCTTTGTCTGTGTCTGTGACTGTGTCTGTGTCTGTCTGTGTCTGTGTCTGTGTCGTTCATCTGTGTCTGTGTCTGTGTCGGTTGTCTGTGTCTGTGTTTATGTGTCGGTCTGTGTCTGTGTCTGGTTTATCCTCTGTGTCTGTGTCTGTGTCTGTGTCTGTGTCTGTGTCTGTGTCTGTGTCTTGTCTTGTCTGTGTCTGGTTTGTCTATGTCTGGCCTGTGTCTGTGTCTGTGTCTGTGTCTTGTCTGTGTTTGGTCTGTGTCTGTGTCTGTGTCTGTCTGTGTCTGTATCTTTCTGTCTGCATGTTCTGGTCTGTGTCTGTGTCTTGTTGTGTCTTGTCTGTATCTTATCTGGTCTGCATGTGTCTGCGTCTGTGTCTGTGTCTGTGTCTGTGTCTTTGTCTGTGTCTTTGTGTCTGTGTCTGTGTCTGTGTCTGTGTCTGTGTCGTCTGTGTCTTGTCGGTCTGTGTCGTGTCTGTGTCTGGCTGTGTCTGTGTCTGGTGTCTGTGTCTGTGCTGTGTCTGTGTCTGTGTCTGTGTCTGTGTCTGTTCTGTTGTGTCTGTGTCTGTGTCTGTGTCTGTCTGTGTCTGTCTGTGGCTATGTCTGTGTCTGTGTCTGTGTCTGTGTCTGTGTCTGTGTCTGTGTCTGTGCCTATGTCTGTGTCTGTGTCTGTGTCTGCGTCTGTATCCGTGTCTCTGTCTGTGTCTGTCTCTGTCTCTGTATCTGAGCCTGCATCTGTGTCTGTCTGTCTATGTATGTGGCTGTGTCTGCCTGTGATTGTGCGTTTGGATGTGTCTGTGCTTGTACCTGTGTCTGTGTATGTTTGTGTGCATGTGTTTGTACTTGCGGTTGCGATTGTTCTTGTACTTGCGGTTGCGATTGTTCTTGTGCTTGTGCTTGTGCTTGTGCTTGTACTTGTGCTTGTGCTTGTGCTTGTACTTGTGCTTGTGCTTGTGGTTGTGCTTGTGCTTGTGCTTGTGCTTGTGCTTGTGCTTGTGCTTGTGCTTGTGCTTGTGCTTGTGCTTGTGCTTGTGCTTGTGTTGTGCTTGTGCTTGTGCATTGTGCTTGTGCTTGTGCTTGCTTGTGCTTGTGCTTGTGCTTGTGCTTGTGCTTGTGCTTGTGCTTGTGCTTGTGCTTGTGCTTGTGCTTGTGCTTGTTCTTGTGCTTGTGCTTGCGCTTGTGCGTGCGTTTGTGCTTGTGCTTGTGCCTGTGCCTGTACCTGTGCCTGTGCCTGTTCCTGTGCCTGTGTCTGTACGTGTGCGTGTGCGTTTGCTTGTGCTGTGTGCGTGTGCGTGTGTGTGTGTGCTGTGCTTGTGCTTGTGCTTGTGCTTGTGCTTTGTGCTTGTGCTTGTGCTTGTGCTTGTGCTTGTGCTTGTGCTTGTGCTTGTGCTTGCTTGTGCTTGTCTTGTGCTTGTCGCTTGCTGTCTTGTGCCTGTGCATGTGCTTCGTGCTCTGTGCTTGTGCTTGTGCTTGTGCTTGTGCTTGTGCTGTGTGCTTGTGCTTGTGCTGTGCTTTGCTTGTGCTTGTGCTTGTGCTTGTGCTTGTGCTTGTGCTTGTGCTTGTGTTTGTGCTTTGCTTGTGCTTGTGCTTGTGCCTGTGCCTGTACGCTGTGCCTGTTCCTGTGCCTGTGCCAGAGCGTGTGCGTGTGCGTGTGCGTGTGCGTGTGCTTTTGCTTTTGCTTGTGCTTGTGCTTGTGCTTGTGCTTGTGCTTGTGCTTGTGCTTGTGCTTGTGCTTGTGCTTGTGCTTGTGCTTGTGCTTGTGCTTGTGCTTGTGCTTGTGCTTGTGCTTGTGCTTGTGCTTGTGCGTGTGCTCGTGCTCGTGCTCGTGCTCGTGCTGTGCTCTGTCTCGTGCTGTGCTCGTGCTGTGCTCGTGCTTGTGCTCTTGTGCTTGTGCTTGTGCTTGTGCTTGTGCTTGTGCTTGTGCTTGTGCTTGTTCTTCTGCATGTGATTGTGCTTGTGCTTGTGCTTGTGCTTGTGCTTGTGCTGTGCTCGTGCTCGTGACTCGTGCTCAGTGACTTGTTTATGCCTGATCCTTGTGCTTGTACTTGTACTTGTGCTTGTTTAATGCTCTGTGCATTGTGCTTGTGCTTGTGCTTAGATAGCTTGTGCTTGTGCTGTCTTCAAGTGCTCTGTGCTTGTGCTTGTGCTTGTGCTTGTGCTTGTGCTGGTTTGTTTTGTGTTTGTGTTGTATTCGTGTTTCATAGGAACCAATTTATAATGCCTGAATCTCGTTACCGTGTTACTTTGGTAAATTGTAACTTGTCTGTATTTTAAATACAACATCCTGTATGTTATGCAATATTTGTATAGAGAATTAAGAGTTACGACAATCAGGTTGGCTGATGCTGATTCCAAATCAACATCCTGGACTTGCAGCTTTGTTTCTGTGTACTTGCATCTTTTTTTTTCTTGTTTGTTTGACTACGAATAGGGTTGGCTGAAACTGGTTTCAAATCAACACTCTAGACTTGCACATTGGTTTTGTATTAATTCAAATAACATTGGGTGAGACTGATTTCAAATCAGCATCCTATACTTGCACATTGTTTTTGTTTTTTGTGTTAAATCGCGTAAGGTTGGCAGAAG
>JARFJB010001349.1:0-62500 GCA_036346205.1 Vesta saturnalis
AATTTCTGTAAATTCTGAATCACTTATTCAATTTTAGTAAAATAAAGCTTGTTTGGAAGACAAATGTAGGAAGTTTAAATTGCTGTTCCTACTGTTACACAATAGTTCCTAATAAAAGTGCTGGAAGGCGAAATTTGTTATACCAGTTTTTTTATTTTACTCCGAAAATTTAAATCACATGGTATATTATTGATATTGTATTCGAAAAGTAGATTAAATTTGCAAGAAAAACGTAAAATTTGATATCTGTGCTAATTTTAAAGTTGTAGCGAAATGAAGATTTGTTTGACACTTTAATTGACGAACAATGGTTTTTAATGTCTACCACCGTGGCGCGGAGGGGCGTTAAGAATACAAAAATGAGGTTTTTATGCTTTGTCTTTAAAAGCTTAACTTCATCAAGCTTAATTTTTATGCTTAATTTCATTAAGTTTAATTAATGTAGATATTTATTATATCAAAATCAAAAAGTAGATTAAAAATGATAATAGATTTAGTTTAATATTGTTGTTAATTTTAGAGTTATAGCGATACTAATGTTTAATTTTAACGTGGCTCACCTTGTAAAGTTCAAATAAAATAAAAAATCCGATCTTAAACCGAACATTCCAAACAGTCTTCCAATCTTGTTCGGGCTTATAAAACTGCTGCTTCGATTCCCGCTTATTAATCCCTTACCTTAACCTTTTTTAGACTACACCCCGATCATACAGTTTTGCACCAAGTCCTAAACGAAGATGATTTTGATCACAGAATAAATTTTTGTCGATGGATGTTAGGAATGATTCGGTAAAACAGGAATTTTTTATCTATGGGCCGACGAGGCTACTTTTAATAGTGATAGGAGGGTGACATGCATAATATGCCTTATTGGTCTGTTCAAAATCTATATTGGATTCGAAAAGTGCAGCACCATGGCCGCTGGAGGCTAAACGTGTGGTGTGGTATTATAGGCGGCAAAATCCTTATTTTTTTGATCGTGCATTAACTGGTAATCTCTTAGCGAATCATGTATCTACGTCAGCCCATTTTTCCCTTAATGTGCGACACCATATTAACGAATACTTTCAAGAACTCTGGACGGAAACGGGAAGCTCTTTTCTTTGGCCGGCCGGGTCACCCGATTTGACGTGTCCCGACTTCTACTTGTGGGGTCGCTTGAAGGATATTGTATTCTCAATTCTACCGACAACAAGATTTGACAAGGAAAACAGAATCAAAGATACAATTAGTCAACTACCAGCTGTGGAAACCGAAGCAGCAGTTTTGTACACCCGCACAAGATTGGAAGAGTGCTTGGAATGTGATGGGAGGCAGTTTGAACATTTATCGAGGCATTGAATACCTAATATTTTTAAAATCGGATTTTTTATTTTATTTCAACTTTACAGGGCGAGCCACGTTAAATTTAAACTTTAATTTCGCTATAACGTAAAAACAATATTAAAATAAATCTTGCATCACTTTTATGCCAAATTTAACTTACCCTTTGATTTTGATATAATAAATACCTATATCATTGCAATTAAAATTTTAAAGAAAAAGCGTAAAAATCTTATTTTTGTATACGTAACGCCCCCTAACGACGGTGATAGACATTAAAAATCACTGTTGGTCTATAATTCGATTAATAACAACTATCTCCTTAATATGAGACCAACATTTATCGGCTCAGCAAAACCAAACTTTGTCAATTAAAGTGTTAAAAAATCTTCATTTTGTTATAACTTTAAAACTGCGGTGTGTGTGTGCGTGTGTGCGTGGGTGCATGCGTGCATGCGTGCGTGCTTGGGTGTGTGCGTGTGTGTGCGCGTGCGTGCGTTCGTGCGCGTGCGCGTGCTTATGTGCGTGCGTGTAACTGTGCATGTGCGTGTGCGTGTGCGTGCATGGGTGCGTGCGTGCATGCGTGCGTGTGTGTGGATGTATTTTAATTTCCACGATAACTCCAGTACGAACACCTACGTACTTAAAATTTTCTAATTAAGCTTGTTTTCATTTTACTTTGAGCTGATTAGATTTTGGGAGAGGTCCAGATGCGGAGAAAGGGGGTTTATTAGGGGCAGCTTTTACCAAATATTTTTAAAACAGCTGCATATTTCAAAGATATAAAAATACCTAGATATAGACCTTAAACATATCGATTAATCATGTTCTATGTGGTTTGTTGACACAACGCGTAATTTAGCGGCAAAAACATTCCTAATCTAGAATTTACGTATTAGTTCAAATTTTTTCAATATCTGAATAACGATTAAGTTATAACTTTTCTTTATAGTTTTTTAATATAACGCAAGGTAAGTCAAGAAAGTAATTAAATATGAATGAAAATGGTTAAACTTTATTATTGATATCTTTTAGGAGCGGGCGGTTTTGGAATTTTTTTTAAGTTAACATGTATTTATGTCTATTAATCTCTGTCTGACATGAAGTATTAAACGCCTTTCTGACATAGATTATTGTCTTTGTTTTCGTTATGAACGTATAAAAAACGAGGCTGCATAGTTATCCTAAAAACCTTATAATTAAAATTATTTTATTTCTTTTAATTTTTTAACTTAGCATTTAGATGTCTATAACCTCTATCTGCTATGAAGTTTTAAACGTCTGTTTGACATAGATTATTTGTTTTGTTTTTACAATGTTGTCTATTTTCGTAATGAATTTATTATAAAACATGTTGCATAATTATCCAAAAAAAATGTTATTAAAATTGTTTCATTTCTTTTAATTTCCATTTTGTAGGTTGGAAGATCGCGTAGTGTTCGACACCAGATATTCTAATGTAAGGATTTGTTGAATTAACCCTTTGCTTAATTCTAATTCTTAATGTTTAATTTATAATTAAATTTTCATAGTTCGCTTTAGGTAGAACAATGTGTACGTCGTAGCGATCCTAATCAGGCAATAATCGAGTGAGGATGTTAACTAAAATGGAAATAACACAAAAATATTCAAACATCGTATATTCTCGAGTTACCAAGGAGTATTTTATTTTTCTTTTCATTACATGAAACTATTCAATGACACATGTCGATTGTGTCAAATGCGCTTAGAGTATGTTTCTATCCTTTTTTTAAAAACGTATTGCTATGAGATGGCAGTATAAACAATTTGGATAGCTAGGTTCATACCCTAATAACCCAGGGCCATTCTTTCCCGGCCAGAATAACTATATTAGTATGTCTAGCAGGTGTAATAACATTTTTAATATCTTTAAGTAAATACCCATTAGTTTGTAGTGATTCTGTTAAATATTTATGTCATCTTTCAAAAATTCAGGATCACAAATTCGTTTAGCTCAATTCATTATAGATTAATTCCCCCAATTTTTTAACGTAGTTGATGGTTTCATAATTTAAGAAGGTACCTATCGGTGTATTATAAACCAGAGAAATCTACGATAGCTGGGCATGCTTTAATTAATTTAAATCACGACATTCAATTTGATAATATTGAAATATTGTCAAGACAAACAAATTATTATGTTCGTCTACAACGTGAAGATGTTGAGATATATTAACATCCAAACAACTTCAATGCGCTAACAGAAAACCTATGATTAAATAATTTAACATATATAGTTATAATTAAAATAATATTAAACGTAACATTGTGTTTTCACTGTACAATAACAATTACAAATATTGGCACAGGCTATTTCTTTGTTAGATCTGACTGGATTTTTAAGTGGTATGTCAAGTTTCTGTATATGAATGCTTTTATCAATTTCAAAACAAAGATTTTCAGAACTTTACACTTACATTATAATTTAATTAATTTTGATAAAGATTTTCTTTGATTATGACATGTTTGATGAGCCTTCGTCCGTTAGAAAGTATTCTGATTTGTCACCTTCAAGACAGTCTAATAATGTTTAATTTATTAAAGATCTAGGTATTCTTTACTAAAATAAAATCAGATGTCATAGTTGGCTTTAAACGTTCATCAAACTGCTATCTTAATACAAGACTCATGTATGCGTTTCAATATTTCGTAAATTTACTTTGACATCTCAGAGAATCCTTAATGTTGTTATCATTTACTAAAGATGATAACTGGAATTGTTATTGAAACGTTTACATTTATATAGAAGATGATACCAGATTTCAATATGTAGAAACATTTGCAGATGATACCCATGTGTGGGTAGAAGATTACAAATGTCGTTTCTAAAACGGGATCTGAAAAATATAATGAAAGGTATCCTTGATATTCCCGATGACAACGTACCTGATCAAGAAGAAAAGCTGGAAACTAGAAAGTACTCTTCTATATGTCCATCCAAACTACGAAGGAAGCCTGCCCATATGTGTCTTAAATGTAAAAAACCTATATGTTTGCAGTGCTTGAAAAAATGTTGCCACTACTGATGTCGGAATGAGCCATAATAGATGTAAATATTATCTACCTTTAAGGCCTGCACGTTTTATCTTTTTGATTTATCAAAAACCTTATGTTGTGTAATATTTCTGTTGTATTTTTATAAAGTAAAATTGCTTTTTAGTTTGACGCAGCCAAAGAAGGTACCTTTATTATTATTATTATAGCCATTTATTGACCACTAAATATAGTTATTTACAAAACAGAGACAAACTTAAAATTAATGCACAAAAGGTCGAAGTTCAGTCTTGCCAAATGTGAAGCCATTTGGCGACTGTTCTGCCACTTAAACCTAAAATTAAAAAAAAAGAAAATAAATTAGGAGTTGGCGGAGACGAATTTTAAATTTATTAAATGGTAATAATTTTATCCCTTCAGGTAGAGAATTATAAGTTATCACTATGTTGTAGGAGAAAGATCTTTCGAACATTTGTGACCTATGAGTAGGTCTGAGAAATAGATTTTTGTTTCTTAAATTAAAGTTGTGGATTTCTGACGAGAGTTTGATTTTGTGGTACAGATACGAGGGAGTACTTGTATTAATTATTTTGTAGTATAAACAATTTTGTACTCGTTGCATTCTTTTATAGTCCACACTATCAATACAATGTCCATACACAGCATCGCAGAAATACAGAAGTAGTGTGTCATATAGCAGTGCTTTTGTGCTACGATTCAAAAGTTTACAGTTATTATGAAGTAGTTTGAGGTATAAAGCTTTTTTAATGCAGTTGGACATGTGCTTCTTAAATTTAGGCTTCGAATCAATTTCTAATCCAAGATTTCTACCCGTGTCAGAGATTTTAATATCTACTCTTTGATTCGAATGACAACATTGTTTTTTATACGTTCCTTGGATTTCTTTACCAAAGAGTAAAAGTACAGTTTTAGTTTCATTAATTTTTAAATTGTGACACTCCGAATATTTAACTAGGCGATTTACTTCCTGGTTGATTTGGGTATATTCAGCATATAAGCTATAGTGGTAAAATTTTAGACAACTGCCAAGATTACATGTATAATAGTATCCAGTATTGATCCCTGGGCTTCCAAATAAGTTTCTGTTTGCGATTCGAAAGAAAATTATGTAAAAGAGCGATAGCATCCAACGAAGTGTAAAACAGGTAAGGGAATTTCATGACATGTTGTGTCGAATGCTTTCGAATAATCTAACATTATTAGTGCAGTTAACATGTTATTATCAGTTGCGGTAAAGATGTCGTCAGTAACATTTAGTAGTGCAGTCACACAACTGTACCCAGGTCTAAATCCGGACTGAATATTAGAAAGGATATGGTATTCAGAAAGGTGAGTGTAAATTTGTTGAGCCATCACTTTTTCGAGTACTTTTGATAACACGCAAATCTTTAAAAGTTTCTGACGACTATTTTTAGGTATAGGAATTTTACATGAGCACACTTCCATAAATCAGGATGTACATTATTAGTGAGACAGAAGTTAATAATATAAGTAATAACAGATAATACAAGTGGACAGCACAATTCTAACATTTTAATATTTACACCATCGCAACCAGTATCATTTGATTTTATACTCATTCTATGTTTTAAAATTACGGATTCTGATATTGTACAGAATTAAATTTGGAATTAAAATTATGCATAAGATTGTTACTATAAAATTTTACAATCTCAGTATCACTGTTAGAATTAGCTGTACTAAGAAAGTTAGAATTCATTTGATTCAAGTCTTGTAAATCGGTGGGTATTTCGGGACGGTTAGGCTTATTATAAGATATCTAAATTTTTTAATTCTTTCCATAAAGCAGAAGAGCAAGTGTTGCGAATCCTAAATTCTAAATAAATAATAATCATAGTAAAAGTAAAAAAAAAACATTGATTTATTCCTCACAAACAAATACAATAACGATAATATTGGCCGATAGGTAAATAATACCAATTTCCTTTCAGGAGTCTGGGAGACTCATTGTCATCATTAACCCAATAAAAAATAGGTACCCAGTTTAAACAAACGTCTGCGAAGTTAAGGCAGCCAAACAAGCCTTTCATACTTGGTAATTTTATATTTAGAAAACTGGACTACTAAAAGTCTCGGCTTGATACCTACTGTTTTATAATTTTAATAACAATTTTAGGGTCCTGCCGAGGTTCGAATTCTCAAAACCCGTCCCTAAGGGAGAAGTTAATGTCAATTATATTCAACATCATTTATTACATAGTTACTTGTTTACAAAAATTCAAGCGACTAAACAATCATCTATACATAGTAGAAGATTATCATTCAACGATAGTAGATTATGACTCTGTATGAAACGCGCTACTGGTTTTCGTCAGATTAAAACGATTTTTCTCGTTTAATATATTTGACCGCCGTCTCTTTCTAAACTAATTATTGTGATTTATTTTCATTCATCTGATATAGAAACTATTTAAAATTCTTTTTGGGATCTTTTAGGTATTATATACATTTACACAAATTTATAACATCATTAAACATGTCCCGCAATTTTTTATATTAGAAATTCTTAGTAACAGGAGTTTCATTTTTAGCAAATAAGGAACCAATCCTCGTTTTATTTGATTAAAATATGTAAAACCTTTTATTTTCTTGATATCAATCGCTGGTTTGCATCATGGAATTATGCGAATTAAGATCTAACGTTTTCTAGATAATTACGTTTACTGTACTATTTGAATAATTGTTCTTTTATTTCACCTAATTTGCTTTTAGTTACAACAGTGTTAATGTTCAATTTTAATTTAAATTGAATTTTAATATCTCACATAACAGTTTGTTATACCAGTAAGGAATCTGATATGGGTAACACATTACTTCTTACATCAGTGTTATGTTGCGTTAACAAAGTGTAATATAAATGTGCAAGAACACCGTGCGGCTATTTTTAATATATTTGCGTTTCTGCTTATACGAAATGCAGAAAATATAGTACAGTTTCTTACCTATCTAATCAATTTCAAAATAAACATAACCGTAACTTTTTTCAATCTTTCAATGAATGTGTGTTTGATGGTGATTGCATCTTATTTCTTCCTATATTTGTGCAAATCTTTTGGTTGTAAAAAAATTTACGTGTATGAGGTTTTAGTCTCTAACCAGATTACATTACATAACCAGAATATTTCACATACAGATATAACTTCCAATGCACGTCATAAATTTACGTACCGTAAACATAGGTTACTTTGGCCCTGGGGTCCTTCTTTGACCCAAATTAAGAATAAAATGAAATATTCTCAAACTATCTTGAGGAAGCAGATTTTAAATTTCAGGTTTTTATATTCAATATTCAGCCTTGATGACCAAAGTTACTTTGCCTACTAGAAGCAACACTAGTGGTTTTTTAACTTCTCAAGATTTTACCTGTAAAAACCGTTCTACGCCTGGTACAAGATTGGAAGATTTGTTAATACACAAAGAGTTTATGCAACTAGGTTAAATTTTCAAATGTGATTTTTTTTATTAAAAACAATAAAAAAAGTTCGAAACTAAAATAACTAAAAGTATGGCCACTTATTTTGGCAAATATCGACTTTTTGTTCTTTCCCATTATTACTGCTTTAAACCATGGGTTTTCCTACCCATCTTTGTTCTCAGTTACGGAAGTGCCATAAAAATAAAGGAAGCCGGAGTTATGCAGACTACAGTAAAGATCATCTTCAAAACTGTTTAGAAGCAATTAGATCTGGTGAAATGACGCAAAGGCAAGCCGCAGATCATTTTAAAATAGGTACCACGAAACACTATTAAAAATAAACTAAAAATTTGTATTCGATCCCACTGGGTCATCCCAATGGCAGTCACTTCGACAAAATGTGTGAATTCGGATTCCCAATTGATGAACTGGATTTGAGATACATTGTGAAAAGTGTGACTGGACCAAATCTTTCTTAAAAAGACATCTTCAGCTGACTGCCAAGTTTGCATAAAATATAAAAGGAAATCGTGCTCAGATTGATGATATAATGATCACAGACCACTTCGGTCATTACAAAATGTAGTTGAAGATGTACCGCCTGAGAAAAAACGCAACTACAACGAAGCATGCATGTCTGACGATCCAGGCAGGAAAAAAGTAATTTGTCGAAGGGGGTCAAACTTTAGCGTTATGCGTTGTGGTAATGCCAATTGTGGCTCTGTGGCTCCTTATATGATTTATAAAGCTGAGCATTTGTGGTCCACATTTTCTTCCAATCTTAAAGACACAAGAAGATAAAAAGTTGTTATCGGAGATAATCTTGGCTCACATCCGAGCTTAAACGTGGTCAGGCGTTGTGAAGAAAATAATATCGAATTCGTATGTTTGCCTCCAAACTCCTCGCACCTAACACAACCACTTGAGGCCTATTTTAGGCCTCTCAAATTTAAGTGGAGACAGGTCTTTACTAAGTGGAAACAGCTTGTGTAACGATTTAATTCCACACAATTCCATTGTCAATATTTACATTTTTTACATGCATACGCCAACTTACGATAGAATAGTCATATAAAAAAAATGACAATAAAGAAGGCACTACAAAAAAAAAAAATGAGGAACGTTGTCTAAATAAATATTTGGACAGACGATTTTTTTTTAAAAGAAAACGTTGAGTTTACGATTACCAAAGTTTACTTCGCATTATCGCGGATTTGATTATTAAGAGTTTGGTGAACTTTAATTAAGTCATTTTGATTGAAAGGTCTTCTTAACAAGGCGTAAGTTACATATATTTTAATTACCCAAAGCTAATTACAATCCTTTAGCTTTTGTCCGTACTTCTCGTCTCAGATTTATTTGATACCAAATAATGAATTTCTAAACTACCAGAATCTTGGGAAACATGCTAATAGTCGTATAAGTTTGTCTGAAAAGCATGCTGGTAGTTAGAGGATTATCATTGGAAAGGCCAACGACGAATTTTACTTAATTGATAACAAAATATATATATTACGAACTGGATAATATACTTGGGAATTTTCATAGTTAATGTCGGATAACACCTGGGAGCGGAACCTGCTACAGATAAGTGTTTCTCCATTTTATTCCGCAAATCAAAATATTTGTTAATTTAGTTACAAACAGTATCAAAGAGATTTTATGTTTTGTTTGAATTTCAATTTAATTTATAGCTTTTTTGATCACTGTGCTTAGTTTTGAGTTATCATTTTACATACTTTCCACTTTAAAATTACAAGTAGTATTTAAGTTCAACTTGTTATTTATAAATTTATAATAAACTAACGATCTGTACCATTTAATCTGTCATGGAGAAAAAAAAAAGAAAGCCGGTGAAAAATGTGAGATTATACGATCGTATATTCATTTCTTTTTGTGCACCCTTAATTTTAAAATTACCATAATTATTCAGATAGCATGAGTGTTACAGTAGTTAACAAATTTCGGTAAATAAATGTAAAGTGATACAAATGTTAATTTACTGCTTTTTCATTATTATTAAAATTGAGATACACTCGCGCTAGGCTTATTGGCACGAACCCAGCATAAGTTACCCGTTTACATCCCATATTATTATTCATTATTATTATTAACCAACACTACTGGTTATACCTGATAGCGGCAAAACTGTTGCCACATTGCCAAAAGATATTTTTACGAGATTGTTACTGGCGCCTAATGTAAAGCAGAACTTAAAGTCTGGTTAAGGCCGACATACATCCCATCAACAAAGAAGAAGTTTTGAAACAGTTGCCTTCCAACAATGTGTCAGTTAATTTGGAATTGGTAGGACAAACATTAATAAAAAGACAAAAACTAGAAGTTCCTGCTGGTAAAAGCATAACAGCCAATGATATACTTCAGTATCAAGAAAATCAAAAGAATCAGAAAGATCAGTAGAAAAGAGAACGGGACATCGAAAAAAAACAGAGAAAGAAAGGGAAACTATTAAAAAAGCGCCATAAGAATTTGGAAAAGAAACTAGACGTTAAGGACCAAAACCTGAAGAGAAAAAGGACTAAAAAATACATAGAATTTCCATCAACGGAAGAAAATAGTAACAATTATAGCCTCATTTCATCAGGTCACAGTGACATAATTTTTTCAAGGGACGAAGAAGAGGTATTTGAAACTATCGGTGGTCTCCAAAAATATTACACAAATTACACAAATGTTGATCCAGTGGCATCTATTTCATTCAGTGAAACCTCCAAGAAGGAAACTTCGTTGTTGCTGAATGGAATGGGCTACGATTCCCCGGAATAGCTGTACATGTGTCAGCAGAAGGTGCCGTTGTCGAGTACATGGAACGTACCAACAAGTTCTGGAAGTGGCCTAAAGAAAAGAACCCATTGTTTTACAAATGAAGTGTTATTAAGAAAATATCCAACCTTCAAAACTTTTAAAAAGAGGCACTTTTCCGTCAGCAATTTGTAAAAAAAAACATGAACAGTTTGCAAAAGCCTAATTTTTGTACATTTTTCTAAAAACAAACTTGTTTAACTTGACTTGAAATACATTTTACTTTCATATAAATGCACTTTCTTATGACCCCATGTCTTCCTTTGGCCCTAGCCTTCAACGCTAAAATACTTCAAAATAGGGAAAATCATCTTGGGCCTAAGTAACCCTAACCCAAGGCTAACATTGACCCAGGTAAAAAATTAAAAAAAAAGTATTAACCTTCCTTTAAAAGACACTAAAATGCTTTTTCATTTTATTTATGATAGTCTAGTTATGTAAAAAAGATGACCAGAGCTTAGTAGTAGAAAATGCATGTTTATTCAAAATTTTCTCAAAAGTAGGCCAAAGTAGCCCGAGTTTACGGTAACTACTCCCAATCTTCCAGATTGTTTATCTCTTTTTGAACCAGGTTGACATATGAAATGTCAACTTGAGTAATCTGTTAGAACTACCTAAATAAATGTACTATCCTAGCCACCAAATAATATACCTGCATCATCACTTACAAAAGTACGAGTTAATATTAAAAGACAGTTTCAAATTATTTCCGCAATAATTTGCTTTAATTAATTACTCTTTTCCGAGATGGCGGTAGTGCAGTTACAGGTTACCATATGATTATGGCGCTGACTACATTTTGGTACATTCAATGGTAAAAAATTTTGGCGGTAAATTTAAATCCCTATGGGCTGCATTAATAATAATAAATTCAGATCCTAATAGTTAAACACAGAACAGTTTGTTTTTACTAACAAAACAATAAATAAGTAAGAATTTAACTACAGTATCAGTAATCATTATGATAAGAAATCGAATGTACATTTCAGCTAGTAATTTTGAACGAGTCTTAAACAAGAAAATTTTTTATATAGACCAATGAAATGCAAGTGAAAACGAACGAAATAAAACTATACGAGACTGCAACAGTAACAATAAAGAAGTAATGTCACAGAATGTACATACTAAACGTCATTGGACAATGTTTTGCCGCCACGATATTGTGAAGTTGGTTGGCAAGTATCCCTTTTCATGTTTGCTTAGGGCGCTGTAAATATAGTGTTTATTCGAAATTTACACCGTAAAAGAAAACAACGTTTTTGTAAAAATCGACGAAAATTCTTCATTACAATTAACATATTAATGACCATGGTGAGCAACAAATAGAGCTCTAGCAGATATTTTATCTTAGTGGTTTCTGTAGGTTATAATTTATGAGTACTTATATTCAAAAATTACTGAG
Organism: Vesta saturnalis; assembly: GCA_036346205.1. Taxonomy (NCBI): domain Eukaryota; kingdom Metazoa; phylum Arthropoda; class Insecta; order Coleoptera; family Lampyridae; genus Vesta; species Vesta saturnalis. Next base: position 12,021 of record JARFJB010001349.1, read on the forward strand.
TGCAGCAAGTTTATGTAAATATTTAGAGAATATTTACGGCGAATATCATGTAAGTTGGTGTTAAACATTTACATATAATTGATAACTAAAGATAATCGAATTTTTAGGTTTCCCTATTTGAACTGCCGAACATTGCTACAGCTTTATTGTGTTTACCTTTATAAATACATACTTTGTATATTTGAAATAGAAGTGAGCTTGTTTATAGATAAACATGGAAGTAAGACTTCCAATTAAAATAAAGAAACATTTTTGTTAAGAAGTTTAATTTGCTTACAACTCTGCGGTCATGTACAATAGAGGGATAATATAATACTTACCTTTTTGGGGTTTTTTAATGGTGTATTTCAAATTATACAATCTAAACGTTTCGATAACACTTACAGTTATCTTCGTCAGTAGTAATATTTGTTAAAAATTGTTAAATATGTTGTAAACAATTTTGTCAAAGTTGAAAAATTAAAACATAATCATCCGCCTGCTATTAATATAACAGTTAGAGAAACGTACACAGCCAACTATAAAATTAAATTTTAGTAAAGGATAACTAGGTCATTAATTTTTCAACTTTGACAAAATTATTTACAACATCTTTAAAAATGTTTAACAAATATTACTACTGACGAAGATAAATGTAAGTTTTATCGAAACGTTTTGATTGTATAATTTGAAATACACCATTAAAAAACTCCAATTGATAAGTATTTTATTATGAGTGATAATGTTGAAAGTTTACATTTTTATAATAGAGGGATAAGTTCCTATTTCTGATTAACTTCCATGTTGATGTTGATTCGTTTAGTAAACTAAAATATCTGGTGTGTAACACCACGACCTTCCAACTTACAAAATGGTAATTAAAAAAAATGATATAGTTGCAATATTTTCTAAGGGTAATTATGCAACATTGTAAGCGCAAAAACAATAATATATGTCAATCAGACGTTTAAAACTTCACGACAGACAGAAGTTAATAGACATCTAGAAAAGAAATGAAATAATTTTAATTTCAATTTTTTTAGGATAAATGTGCAACTTCCTTTATATACGTTCATAACGAAAACCGGCAACAATGTAAAAACAAAAACAATAATCTATGTCAGAATGGCGTTTAAAACTTCATGTCAGATAGAGATTCATAGACATAAGTACATGTCACGTAAAAAAAATTCCAAAGCGGCCCGCTTCTATAAAAGTATCGATAATTCAGATTCAGCATTTTCAATCATATCTATTTAATTTCATTTATTTCCCTTTACATTAAAATACTTTATAAAGAAATTTTTTGTAAAATTAAATTTAAAAAATACGTCTACACTTTTTCTTATAAAATTAATCGTTATTCAGATAATGAAAAAATTTGAACTAACATCTACTACTAATATCTAGGTATTTTTATATCTTTGAAATACGCTGTTTTAGAAATATTTGATGAAAATCAAAAATTGACCCTACCACCCACCCCCTTTTTCCGCCGCTGGATTTCTCCCAAAATCTAATCAGCTCTAAGCCAAATGAACACAAGCCGTACGGACTACCCAGGGAGATCAGGGACCTGATCCAAGAGAAGAACAGGGCCAGGAGAACCTACCACAGGACGCAACACCAGGACGACCGGAGGGAGATGAACCGGATGCACCAGAGTGTAAAGATAGCAGTCACGGAGCACCGAAACTCGACATGGAAGGCCAAAGAGAAGTCCCTCGACACCCAAGACGGATCATACTGGAAGATGGTGAAAGCCCTAAGGAAGGAATACGTTATCGTCCCACCACTGCACGGAAGGAACGGACTCGTCTACACAGAAGCGGAAAAAGCGGACGTGTTCGCCGAGACCATCGAACTCCAATGAAGACCGGTACAATAAAACACCGACTAGGACCACATCGCGGCAGTCCACCGAGCCGTCAGGGCCAGCCTAGCAGAGGACACCGAGACCAACATCCGACCCACGACGCCGATAGAAGTCCAAGGCATCGCCAAGAAGCTGAAGCCAAGAAATCCCCGGGACCGGACTCCATCCCGAACAAGGTTCTGAAGCTCCTCCCACGGAAAAGCATCGCATACCTCACGGCCATCTACAACGCGGCGCTGAGGCTCAGACCCTTCCCAATCAGATGGAAAGAACCGGACACCATGATGATCCCGAAGCCCGGAAAGAAACTCAGCCACCCTCAAAACTACCGCCCGATCAGCCTACTACCAACGATGGGAAAACTACTGGAGGTCATCCACACCCGACTACAGAAAGAAATCGAAGAACTCAAGATCCTTCCCGACGAGCAGTTCGCCTTCCGTCCTCGCCACTCAACTGCACTACAAGCGCTGCGAGTCATGGAATACATCGTGTGTTGATTCAACTGGACGAAGTTCACCGGAGGTATGTTTCTGGACATTTCCAAGGCCTTCGACGCGGGATCTCGCTACCCATGGTAAAGATGATCCGGTCCTACCCCACTAGTCGATGCTTCAGGATGAAACTACCCCACTGCAGGTGGCTTCCCAGGAGAACCACCGCGGGAGTTCATCAAGGTTCTATAATCGCCCCTACGCTTTTCAATCTTTATGTTTCAGAGTTGCCGAAGACCGACGGAACCTAGCCACCTACGCGGACGACACCGCAGTCGTCGCCCAGTCACACAGCAACCACCAGGCGGGCAAGATCCTGCAACGAGCAGCGGACGACCTGGAAGGATGGTACTCCAAATGGCGCATCGGAATCAACCCCGAGAAAAGCACCGTGGTCCTGTTCACCCGAAGGTACAGCCTCATGTTCGGCCAGGACATCCCATGGAGGGATTCCGTGAAGTACCTGGGACTCCTCATGGACAGGAAACTCCGATTGAACAAGCATGTCGCAGACAGAAAAGCCAAGGCCTACGGTATCATCAAGAACATATATCCGCTCATGGGGCGGAACAGCGTCCTAAAGACCGGCAACAAGATGCTGATCTACAAGTCGATCATTCGCCCGATGCTGACTTACACCTGCGAAGCATGGGCATACGCCGCTCCTGGTACATCAAGCGCCTTCAGACCATCCAGAACAAGTGTCTCTGTACATTACCGACGCTCCCTGGTACGTCAGGAACGACCGCCTACTACACAAAGACCTGAAGATGGCCACCCTAATGGACTACATGAAAACCGCAGCAGCCAACCAGGAGATGGTACTAGCGGCCCATCCAAATCCCGCAATCGGGGGATTATGGAACTACGGCGCCAACGACGAGACGAGGCACAAGACGCCTAAGATCGTGCTGTGTTAAGTTAAATGAAATATTTATACCATGTAGTTGTATGCCTATTTATTGTTGCATATCTAAAGTTAGTTTAAGTTAGGTAGGGATGAAATGACATATAGATATTATGCCCTGAGTAAAGCAAGGTCCGATGAAGGTATAGGGGGCATCTGGCGGTATACCGTAGTCCTACCAATTAAAATGTATGAAAATGAAAATGAACACAAGCTTAAATACAAAATTTTAAGTGCGTAGGTGTTTTCGTTCTAGAGTTATCGTGGATACTAGCATACATCCACAGACATACACAGACATCCAGACATGGTGGCTGATCTTGGCGAAACTTGGCCAAAAGTTGTAACATGAGCTAATAAGGCGATTTAGCCATAATGAAATAAAAATCGACTACATAACGTTGTATGCCTACATATGTATATGTAGTTTGGAAAGTTAAAAATATAAATGTACTTATACTTTTAAAGCGAAACAGCATTAGTTACCATTAGTTGCCATTACAGCTCCTATTAAATGGTAATTTAACAAACCATACATGATCTACGTTATGGCAAATAAATAACTAAAGTGAAATATAATAGACATATTTAAGTGTAATTCATTTAGAGGTCTATAACTGCACAGAATAATTATATTACAAAAATCAACACATCCTTTTCCTGAAACTGTTATGTTGTAATAATAACTTAAATTACAAACAGTACATTGCTGTAATGCTTCGTTCCACATTGCAATAACGTTTTACGTTTTTATAGCCATTTCTTCCAATGTGTTTATCGTAGTACCCGTTTCCATGTGCCCATATGAGTTCATTTGCATTAAATTCACAATGATAAGGTGACAATCGTAACACTTCATGTCCATAGCATCTAATTATTTCATCTACCTCATATCTATTTGATGAGATTTAATAAGTGAATAAAGTTCAGTTTTAAATAGTGTGGGTTCATAAGTAATGTTTTTGTGTTAACACAAACTCATCTTAGACTTAGAATTGATCTCTTGAATGTATCGTTAGAGAAAATGGGTTCGCACTTCTGCTATATTTTGTTTTTCCAATGCAGCTGTACGACTAGAATATTTTTGAACTTGAACCCTAATGTGTGTAATGCACGATATAAACTTAACTTAAACACCTAATAAAACATGACTATCATAGAGTTCAGCATTTAAAGCTTGGACTATGACATGCTTTTCTGTAAATAAAAGTATTACAAATGTGGGAATATGTGTCTACGTTAGATTATACTCACTTGGTGCATACATGCCAACTAAGAATTTGAGGTACTGTATCTGGGAAACTATACATCGTAGAGGCTGGCGGAAAAAAGTTATTACTAAAACGGACAATACAAAAACCTGGAAAATATTTTCATGTTTCGGAAATGGCGGCTAGGGGGCGTAACTGCAATCTTGAATCTAGAAAAGTGATGTTTCTGTGAATTCTGCTACATTAACCTAATAAAAAATAACTGATCTTGGAAGTCGAGGATAATCTAAACTTTTCTTGTTTGGTACTTTTTGACGTATCTATAAAAATAAAGTGGTGGGGGGTATTCAAAGGTTTCCTTAAATCACCCCCCGTATCTTCGAAACGGCTAATCCGATTTTAACAAACTTGGGCGCGTTGAAAAGAGCTTTTCTTGGGCTACAAATGTTAAAATAATTGAAGTTTTGTTAGTTTCACATGTCGTCGCTAGAGGGCTTTGTTCGACATTCCGACAGAAACGGTCAATTTTCGCAAAAAATTAAATGCATTGGTATGACTTTTTTTCATGAACAAGTAGCTAAATGATGCCTAAACAAGCTCGCGAAAACCGCATCTCGATATCTTGTTCCTAACCTAAAATATCGGCAAAATAAGACTTTATACGAAAATCCCTTAAATTTGTATTTTTTTTAACTACATTTTTCTGGAATTGTTTCTATTATGTAAGTTGTGACCCTAAAAAGGACCAATTTAGAGGAGGAAGGTTTTTAATGCCCCGTAAATGCTCGAAATGCTGGCCATCACTCTGAGCATTACTGAGGCCTCTTATGCGTAGACAAAACTGCAGCTTTATTTTCGGCTCTGAATAGGTTACCTAGAAATTGCGATTTTAAATGTTCGTAAATTTATACACCACAATAAAATTACCCTTTTTGAAATTACTACGGGGAAGTAAGCAATGCTAAAAGGCCTATTTTTTGTTTGTTTAAATGCATATTCACTATGGATATATACGAAAAATACAATTAATAGAAGCAGGCAATGGAAAAGATACCTAAACAAAACATACATAATCCTCAAATTGTCAATAGTTGTCAATACTTTCGCGTTACTTTGAGCAATTTTTATGCTTTCAAAATGCGTTTTACGAATAATGAAGCTGTTAATATGCTTGCAGTTTATTTTTAATGTCTTCAGAATGCCGCAGTAGCTAAAAGAGTTTACGCGGCTCGATATCCAAATCGGCGTCCTTGCGATGTAAGAGTTTTTCCCCGATTAGTGGCGAGCTTACGAGCCAATGGTAGCTTTCGGCCTACGTTTCAACGGCAAAGAATTGGAAAAACGCAAGAAAATATTAACCGTGTACTGAGCTATCTTCATGTTAGCACAAGAGCATTATCCACTGAGGGCATATCACGGACAACGGTTCAAAATATTTTGAAAGACCATAGGTAAGTTCTAATGGCCATCAAAATATATAGGTATTCGTTTAAACTTTTTTTTCAATTACTTTAAGAATGCACCCAAATCATATCGTTTTGCATCAGGCCTTGAAAGAGGAAGATTTTGATCGAAGGTAGGTCAAGATACGAGAAAATAGAGAATTTTTATTTCAAATTCTTTGGACCGAGGAAGTCACCTTCAGTAGTGACGCGAGAGTCAATCTGCACAATATGCATTATTGGTCTGCAGAAAATCTCCATTGGTTGCGTGAAGTTCAGCGTCAAGGACGTTGGAGATTAAATCTACGGTGTGGCATACTGGGAGGCAGAATTATTGGGCCATATTTTTCGAGCAACCTCTAAATGGCAATGTATTTCTTGACTATTTGGCCAACCAATTACCGTTGTTGTTGGAAGATCTGCCTCTGGAAACAAGGAAAAAATTGTTTTTTTTTGCAGTTAGATAGTTGCCCAGCAGATTTTGCTATTAATGTGCGAGAGCATATTAATGCAGTATTTCAACAGCGGTGGATTCGAAGAGGAAGTCTGTTTCCAAGGCCTCCGCGATCGCCAGACTTAACTTGCCTCGATTTTTATTTATGGGGACGCTTAAAGGACATCGTATTTCGGACTCAACCTACTACTAGAGAAGATATGAAAAAGCGGATTCGTAACGCAATACGTAACATACCGAGAGCCGAAATTGAAGCTGTAGTTTTGTCTAGTCATGAGAGGCTTCAGCAATGCGTAGAACGTGATGGTCAGCATTTCGAGCATTTACGGGGGCATTAAAAACCTTCCTCCTTTAAATCAGTCCTTTTTAGGGCCACAACTTACATGATAGAAACAATTCCAGAAAAACATAGTTTTCGCGAGCTTGTTTAGGAATCATTTAGCTACTTGTTCATGAAAAAAAGTCATATCAATGCATTTAATTTTTTTGCGAAAATTAACAGTTTCTGTCTAACAAAGCCCTCTAGCGACGACATGTGAAACTAACAAAACTTCAATTATTTTAACATTTGTAGTCCAAGAAAAGCTCTTTTCAACGCGCATTAGCCGTTTCGAAGATACAGGGGATGATTTAAGGAAACCTTTGAATACCCCCCACCACTTTATTTTTATAGATACGTCAAAAAGTGCCAAACAAGAAAAGTTCAGATTATCTTCGACTTCAAAGATCAGTTATTTTTATTAGGTTAATATAGCAGAATTCACAGAAACATCACTTTTTTAGATTCAAGATTGCAGTTACGCCCCTAGCCGCCATTTCCGAAACATGAAAATATTTTCCAGGTTTTTGTATTGTCCGTTTTAGTAAAACTTTTTTTTGCGCAAGCCTCTACAATGGATAGTTTCCCAGATACAGTACCTCGCATTATTAGTTGGCCACCCTGTACAACGTATTCCTAATGCACAGTTTGGATGTTTCTGGCAGATCGTTCGATTTGGCTTTTTTACGAGATCGTTTTTACCTGGAGTAGATAAAATTCGATTAGATCTACTGTGAGACTCGATATTCTTCACTGTGGTTACAGATATAGCCAGAGCATTTGCCACACGCTGTAATTTTAAGATTACGAAAGTGAAATAAAAATAAATATTACCTACCTCTTGAATGCAAGATACTGAGGTTATGTACTAAAATTACGCGTTAGTCAAATTACAATTAAAATGCATGTTAAACAATACCAAGGAGTATTTTATTTCTCTTTTCATTGCATGAAACTATTCAATGGCACATGTCGATTGTGTCAAATGCACTTCCAGTTTGTTTCTATCTTCTTTTTAAAAAACGATTTGATATGAGATGGCAGCACAAACAATTTGGATAGTTACGTTCATAAACTAATGACGCAGGAGATTCTTTCGTGGCAAGAATAGTACTACGTGCCTCAACTGCCTTGAATTCCCTATATAACGTTGGTATAAATGAATTATTAATAAACGGTGTTTCCTTTTTACTCGTCAGTTATGTAATTCAATGGAAACTAAAACCTGGTGGTTTCGTCTATTAGCACAATAATGCGGTGGATACATCAAATCGTTTAGTGAAACCCATTTATAAGATTTGCTCTGTCCTCCCTGTAAAAACACAAATATTGTGTCAAAACATTACCTGCAGTCCGCTTGAAGCTTGATGATTGCAGCATGCAAATGTGCTACTTGGTTTCCTCGGTAACGGCACGCCCCTTAGCGTGTCATGCGGGCGGAAACTGCAAAGCCCACAAGCACGCAAAACATGCAGTTAGGATCATTCTTTTATTTACGGCATTGTATTTAAATGTATATGTTAATGGATCGCAACGAAAATGAAAGTGAAAGAATCGTTTACATGGAAGTTTAACTCAAATATTCATAAACAACACCATGGTTGTTTGGGTGTACAGACGTGAATATGTTTTTCTGTTTCGTGTGCTTGTTGTTTGCTGACGACGGCTACTGGACGAAAGATGGAGTGCGTAACCTATAGCACCGTACCAAGAAGATTAAAAAACACGACATATCGCCCAAGCACATGAATAATACGGTAAGCTAAACTACTAGGCTCTGCTATTATAGCTTCACCAATCTACACAGCTTATGCTGACAATACTCGTAAGCACAACGAAATGGTGCAGAAAAACTGTTACATTTTATCAAAAATAATAAACTTTCTAATACTGTGCGGTAAATTAGACTTCTTGGGCACAACGAATTAAAAGAGTCGCCCAACAAAGGCGTTTTCTTGGAATTAGTTGATTGCACCATAAATTCAAATTTTGTCCTAAATATATATTTTCAAGGTGCTAAGATATTTAAGGGAAGTTCAAAAATCATTATGGGCTTCTGGACTGTTACAAATATAAAAAGCACATTTTGAGTGAAATAAACCAATTCTCATGGCACTAATGGTGGGCGATGCAACAGACGTATTTACAGACACTCAGACGGTACTAGTGTGTCGGTACATATTGAATGGTAAAATTCATGAGCGCTTTTGGAGGTTTACAAATCAAATTAGTCAAGATGCCGATGATCTGCCGACGTGTGTTTTGGAACAGATTAGTACTATTTCAAAAGGCTTGCCCGACAAACTGATTGCTCAGACGTATGATTGAGCTGTTGTGATGCGAACAGTACGTGGTGTTAATGCGAAAATCAAAGCTGCTTATAAAAACGCACTTTTTTCTCCAATTTGGGTGGAACAGCGGCATTTTATTTCCAATTCTCCAGACACAACTACAGCGATAAAACTTGTGGCGGATAAACGAATATAAGGGCCTTCACAAACTCAATTAAACTTCCTGTCTCGAGCGGTGCAGATTGTGTCTCAAAATAAAGATAGTATCTTGGAGGGCTTTGAAAATATGTCAGGAATTCCACAACTATATAACAAAGAAACAAGTGAAGCCAGTCGGATTTGTGATGACAATCCTACTGTTCAGTTTTGATTGAATTTTTTATAAAATAATGCCACATGTTGATTTATTATAAACAGCTGCTAAATATTCAAACAGATCTTCTGAATTTGCAAAGAGATGTAAAAAATTTTGAAAAATACTTACGAAGGTTAAAGACGATGTATCAGAAAATGTACAAGTACCGGGTGTAAGAGAAGCGAAAAGGCCCAAGATAAATAAAGAAAATTAGAATCTGTCTGCAAGAGAAGTGTGCGACACAATTATACTGCAAATTAAGGAAATCTTGCTTTTAAAAAATACAAAGACAATCTGCCCTTAGACGACATTGATATCTTCTGCAATGCCTTTTCAATGGTTGGACATGCACTTAAATTTTAATTGGGCATATTTTATTAAAGGCCAGTAACAGCAGAAGCGGATAAAGGTTTTGTGGATGACGACTGCTGAAACTGAAATGTGTTTTTCTTAAAATTGATCAAAACTTATCGAAGAAACACAATGACGGGAAACAAACTGGCAGCACTAAAGATGTTATCAATTGGAAAAACTTTAGTGGGGACATCCTTGAGTTCAATGAAAACGTCATTGAAAAATGTATCTCCCATAAAAACAGAAGGATGAAAGCTCACTTCAAAAAGTAGGTACATAATTAAAATAAACAACGTTTTTTTCCAAACATTATGTCCAAAACTTCTTAAACCTGTTAAATAAATTTATAGCGGGAAAATGTCATGAACTAGATCCTATAATAATGGCCTAATAGGAAACCATAATGTTCACTCGAAAGGAAAACACTCACTTTTACGTGAAAGTTGTACTTTAAAAATATCTACGCAAACTCACCTACACTTAGATACAATTTTTAGCTTCATTTAAAATCCGTAAAAGTGTGAAAATGTTTATAAATGTCAATATAGGGGTCGTAATACCTAAATGCGAAAATTTCAGAACCAATAATACTATACACCGTAAAGAAATAGCGCTCTCAAATCAATAACACTATTCGTATATTATCATACAATTAAACAGAATTAAAATAAATAATTAGCGTGATACAAATGTTAAAATCGATTCAATTTTGAAACTATTAGTTAAATTGGGTTGACGCTTACAAGTTCCCAAAGTCATATATCGTAAGTATCTTAATTTTACATAACACCAAAACAAAAATTCATATTAATAACGTCGAACACATAAGTTTAACAAATTTTGTAATACGTAAATTTGTGTAGCATAATCAGAATAAGATAAAAATAATGCACAATATGAGATGATACATACATGGGTGAACACACTTTTATGAAGTTAATATAATCGCCTGAAAGGCTCCTAAGCAAAACTGTAAACTAAAAAAGCGTATTCATCCGTCACACAAATTACAAATAAACACTATTAAAAACCACCAGCAACACAAAAAAATGAACTTACAGAAATAATTACCTTAATTTGTAAAAACTGTCATTCCGACTTATCTACTTTCCTTTGCGGTATAGGTATTTCTCGTAATCGACCCTCTAGTTGACGGATCGGTAGGAACCAACTCCTTTGGATCCCCGACGCCGCTTTCAAAACGGCAACTTCACAATCGGCAAATTTCAGCAAACCGTTTAATTTTGAATTATGTTAACACTAATTGAGTGGCGAAAATATTCAAGCCAAAATCAGATGATTATGTCACTGTATCACCTGGTCTAACACATCTACACATAAAATGTATTTTACAATGCGTTATTCGTCCTTTACATACACAAATTACTGAAGCGAAAATTTATCTTCAGCAATTTCTTTCATTTGTTGGGGGTAGCGAATGTACGTAGTGGGTATCCAGAGCGTACATTACAAAAATCCGCAAAAAATGCGATTATAGCCCAAAAATGGGCAACATCACCACCATCAAATACTATTTTTTTTTCGATAGACCCTTAAAAATGTCACTTCTGACAAACGATACACAACACAAGACTACGGAAGTGGCTGAATACCCTTCAAACAGAACACTCCATACGAAAACTTCAATTAAACCCGGTGGGGGTTCACTCCGCACGCAAGTCACATCGCGCGTTAAGCGCCTCCAGCCTGCTACTTCTCCATCTTAACCAAGTCTCCTTTACCAATCTAACAGTTTCCGCCATCATGCATCTCACGTCAAATAACTAATCATAAAAAACCATTTATTCAATTCGTAAGCGCGGTAAAAACGAGATGAATTTCGAAAACCGAATCGAAAATATATTACGTCATAACATCTATCTACCTCGAGACAAATATCATTGTAACATTATCTGTTTTCGTCACCTAAAAACACTATTTCTCTTCTTAAAATAAATTAATAGGCAAACCGGCATTCCGTTGCCAATGCTTTAAATCTGCAAGCTACGTTTCCTAAAGTAATTTTAATTAAAAAGTAACAATTTTCAATGACGTAATTTTAACTCAACTAACCATAATTAACGATACTTAAAAATCAATAGGAATAACCATTATTTACAAGAAAATAATAAACTCCCATATAAAATTCCAAAAAGTCCTAACATTGCCAAACAAAGTAAAATTTGTGACTAAATTAGTGCTTCCAAAATTTATACTCAAATATATCCAAATTTTAATAATCTATACCCCATTCACGAGACTGGATGCTATTAAATATCTTAATCAATTAATGCTTACAGGTTATCTCTTTAAACTATCCTAATTTACAAAATAATCGACATACCCGAATGTGGGTTTGTAAAATGACGGTTTCTATCACTTATACCTGTAATCGCCTCTACCATTTTATACAATCCTTTTATGTTTCGGTGGTTTCTGCAGTTTATTAATTTTTAATATTTTTCCATTGTTATTGGGCAGTAAACGAATAAATTACAATAATATGATTTGTTCGTCAGTACTAAAAATATCAAGAACAGCCCTATGTATAGAGAAATGGCAGTGTCAACAAGAACTATAACTAAAAGCGATAAAATGATAAATGACGAAATATTTCTTGTTGCGTAATACCAATTTTAGATCACAATTATATATGTGTATGCATATGTGTGTAAATATACCACATACACGCGCCTGCAAGCACCAGACTGCACACGCACACGCACACGCACACGCACACGCACACGCAAACTGCACTCGCACTCAATCACTGCACTGCACTGCACTCACTCACTGCACTCATGCACTCACTGCACTCTACTCACTCACACTGCACTCACTCGCACTGCACTAGCACTACTGCACTACTCATCACTCACTCATTTAGCACTGCACTGCACTCAGCACTCAGCAATCGCACTCAGCACTCGCACGCACGCACACGCACACGCGACACGCACACGCGCACGCACACGCACACGCATCACGCACACGCGACACGCACGCGCACGCCACGCAGCACGCACACCGCACGCAACGCACGCACAGCGCACGCACACGCGCACGCACAGCGCACACGCACCACGCGCACGCACACGCGCACGCACACTGCGCACGCACACGCGCACGCATGCGCACGCACTGCGCACGCATGCGCACGCACTGCGCACGACCACGCACTGCAAACGCACTCGCACACACTGCACACATCACGCACACTACGCACACACTCACCACAACGACACACACGCACACATCACGCACACTCACGCACATCACGCACATCACGCACACACACACACACACACACACACACACACACACACACACACACACACACACACACACACACATCACACGCACACACACACGCACACACTCACGCACACACTACGCACACACTCGCACACTCGCACATATCACACACACCACGCACCACGCACGACTCACGCACGACTCACGCACGCATCACGCACGCACTCACGCACGCACTCACGCACGTACGCACGCACTCACGCACGCACTCACGCACGCACTCACGAACGTACTCACGCACTCACGACTACTCACGCACTCACGCACGCACGCACGCACGCACGCACACACGCACGCACGCACGTGCTCGCGCTCGCTCGCTCGAACGCACGCACGCACGCACGCACGCGCGCACGCGCACGCGCGCAACGCACGCACGCACGCACGCACGCACGCACGCACGCACACACGCACACACGCACACACGCACACACGCACACACGCACACACACACACACACACACACACACATACACACACACATATATATATATATATATATATATATACATATGTACAGGGTGCACCAAGTATTCTTCTAAGTATGTGTATCATTGTTATTTGAAGATACACAGGGTTGGTTAAATTAAACAAAGGTCGCGTCACTGTAAGCATTCAGAAGGTGGAAAAAATCAGTGGTTCTCAAAATATTTGAAAAAAAAGCTAAAAACCTTTCAAAACTAAGAAACGTTATAAGTTTCACGTATAAACATACACATTTATCTACAATTTCATTTAATTTATGATTTTTTTCGCGCACTATCTACCATTGTTTTCAAGACAGCGATTACAGCGGTTAGGGACACTATCAATAGCGCTTCTAATATGCCTTCGAGGCAATGCTGTTATTTCTATACAAACTGCCCCTTCCAATTCCTCCACACTATTGTAGTTTCGATTGCAGATCCTATCCTTCAAATAACCCCATAGGAAAAAGTCGAGAGGTACGAGATCTGGTGACAACTGCCCTACTGCATCTTGCATTTGGTTTTGGAGAATATACAAGTATCTCTGACCGTTTAAGTTTGCGTTAAAAATAATTTGAGAACTACTTATTTTTGTTCCACCTTCTGAATATCGCTTAAATAGGCTTACAATTACGAAACTTTTGTTTAATTTAATCAACCTTGTATCTCGTCAAATAATAAAGATACCCATACATAGAGGGACACTTGGTGCACTCTATATATATATATATATATATATATATATATATATATATATATATATATATATATATATATATATATATATATATATATATATATATATATATAATTACAGGGCTTTCCACGGTAGCGTTCGTTAGAAGTTTATGTGGCTGAAACAATTTAGAAATCTGAATTTTTGGACTAAGGGTTATTAAAGATTCTCTTTCATTCTAAAATATTTTCAAGGTCATGTTCTTCCGGTTATACCAAGTCGCCACTAACTTTTATTTTAAATGGAACACCTGTATATTATTTTATTTTGGATTCTTGACAAAATTTTAGGATGTCTTGTAAGTTTCTATACCTTTTTCAACTGTTTCTTAGATATCTTGATTTTCAAAAATTTTGAAAGATGTAACCCTATTTTCAACACTGCTTGTCTTACTTATTTTTGACTGATGGAAAGTGCTTCTGGAGTAGACAGAAGCATAAGAACTATACTTTTGAAATACTGATTGACAATTGATTTATTGCATACATGGTGTTCAAAATTTGATGAACTATTAAACAATTTTCAAAGTTGAAAACTTTGTTAATTCAAATGTGACACCCTGTATATTATTGGATGAATAGATGCAGCATTTAGTTATGCATCGTTTGGCTGTAACATTACCTATACCTATTATCGACAATTTTCTTGTTAATTAATATTTTCTACTTCAACTGAAAGAGAATCTTAAATAACCCTTAAGTCCAAAAATTCAGATTTCTAAATTGTTTCTAACCACATAAACCTCTAACGAACGCCTACCGTGGAAAACCCTGTATATTATATATACATATATATATATATATATATATATATATATATATATATATATATATATATATATATAAATTGCTTGCTTGAACTTCACTTTTTTGGGTGAAGTTGAATACCGCCATTCCATGGATTGCTGCTTTCATTCTGGTGTAAAGTAACCGACCCATGTTTCGTCGCCTGTGACAATTTGGCTTAGAACATGCACCTGAGTTAGCATTTTCATCTAAGTAATAGAGGTCTAGAGGCCTAGATTCCTGTTAGCGAGCAATGGAAAAATAAAAGCGGTCCGAGTAGCGTCAGTAAAGTCGTCGATTTACCACGGGTCTTTGAAAATTTACAGTGATGGCGGTGTTTACAACTTCTGTCTGTGTTGAGTTGGAAATGGGCGGTCCCGGTAGTATGAATTCGAACAAAAAAAACTATTAGTTGAAAAAATTATAACTCCTGACACCGAGATCGTAAACACTTGTTCTTTTAGTCGGGTAATAATCAAATCCAGTACATGAATTCAAATGAGGGAACAAAACAATTAGCCAGACTGCAAAAAAAATAAAACTCTTGGTCTGTTCAGGTCCACAATCATAAAAAAAAAGAAAAGTTATTATAAAACTTTATTTGTTTAATATTACATTTAGTTATTTTTGTTTGTAAGTTATCTAATTAAATTAATACAAAATACTTAGTCAACGTTTTTAATGATATCCACAATTAATAATCCTTTCAGGCTATTGGTTACTTTTCAGAATTAATAACTTATGAAAAAATAACAAAATACCACCTTAAATAATGGAAATCTAATGTTGAAATAATTAAGTGTTGTTATGTTTTAACTAAGATAATGAAATATCTCAAAAGTGGTTGGATTTAGGTATAGGGAATACTGATACCAAACGAATTGACTTAAAAAAATACAGCGGAAAATGTAATAAAATACAGGGTGTTCTATTTAAAGTAAGCAACTTATAAATGATTTAAATTGTGCATGTTGGCGGCTAAGTTTAAAACACCCTGTATGAAATATCAATGAGATGGATATATGGAGTTAACGGGCAAGCGCTTGTTGTTTATTGGTTACTGCACTATCTTCGTTATTAATGGAAATATCGTTATTCAATGTGGATTAGGATTTGTTCAAAATTTTAAAAAAAATCGAAATATCTCGAAAATACTTCATTTTTGGTATAGGACATTGTGCACAAATTTCATCTAGAATTTCATGTAGAATTCGAAAAAAAAATATTAGGTTCTATTTAAAATAACAAAGTTGACGTCTACTTCCGGTATAATCGGAAGTACCACATTCAGGACAATATTATATTTGAACTCAGCGTCATCTAAAACCTACAGTTTCGTAATTTCAGATTTTTAACATAACTGTATCCGCCATTGCTTTTAATCAAAATTCTTCGCGCCACACCCTGTATAATGTACTTCTATTAGTGTATACTACGATAATTAATAAAATGTCGGTTGTTGAAATTAGGGTTCAGAATAATTGAACAATAATAAATTAGTAATAAAATACTTACACTTATCGGAAGAAAAAAAGATGTAGCAAAACGATAACGGTAGGAACAGGGTATCTAAATTTTTTTTATAATCAAAACCAAACGCGAAACTAGCCCACGAAACTGGGCAATAAACAATCATTAGATTCATGTCATAGTCCCACTAAAAGATATCGCGTTTACGAAGTTGATAATAAACTTGTCTGTGTACATGAAATTCCTTGTTAATGTTAAATAGAAAATTATTACATTAATGTTAGTAATTTGAATTTATATAATTATAGCGACAATAATTTAAAGTAAATTATTGCACCTTAGTTTTCAATTAATAAAAATGTACCTATGGTCTCGTATGACAATTTATACAATTAATTTCTGTAATTAAGGATACCGGGCGATCAAAAAAATCTGAATTTCAACGGAAATTATCGTTTCGTCAGTAATGATTGACGATCACCCACTTCGTTCCTCATCATGTACATTCGTACGGCCATCTTTAAAAGCTCTCACTCATTTCCGTACCATCCTATTGCTCCTATTGTTTTCTCCACATATTTCCCTGATATGACGATGGATTTCAGCTGTTTTCCAGCCTCCGCACCTAAGAAAAGGAATCACAGCGCGTATTGCACAGTCGGCTTCTCAACCGAAGGGCACATTTCAAATACTCACAACAAACGTAAACACAGCCGAATGATTCTCTAATGGCGTCTGTGGCTTGCCAATACCTACCGGTATACAGCGCACATGCGCAACCGACCGCAGCGCTGCAGCGGAGGAATTAGAAAACGGTACTTGCTTTACATATATATATATATATATGTGTGTGTGTGTGTGTCTATATATATATATATATATATATATATATATATATATATATCATATACAGGGTGTCCCACGACGAACAACATCGATCGATTATGGAAAAAGTATAAATAGGAAAAATCTGTATATTTGACTACCTACTAAAGTCGTCGGGGGATATCCAACGAAAATATTCTTAAGATTACAGCACTTCGGGTTATACCGGAAGTGGACATTAGCTTGCATATTTTAAATGGAACACCCTGTATATAGTTACATTTTTTGATTCTACGTACAGTTCTAGGCATATTTCATGTTTAGTGTCATATACCTAACTTTTTATTTTTAATCTTAGCTGGTACTGCTTTCGCCAACCAGTCATCATGGAAACTATGGAGATATGATAATGACATTAGCTTTCACAACTGAAAATATTGATGTGCCCTTAATTAGAATTAGATATCGTAATAGTATTATTGCAATTCAATTATTAAGCAGTATGTAGTAAACATTAAATGGTGTCATCTAGTTACATTATGAACAAGGGTAAATGCAAGCAAGCAACCTGTAGTAACGAATAAGTAGGTAACATACATTTAAAAGATATTATAAACTAACTTTATTATATTATCGCCAAATGGTAATAACAATAATGAAGTTAAAGTCTAATATAAAGTGCCGTTGACTCATCAGTAGATTGAGATAGGGAGGGGTTCAATTTACGCACCTGAAATATTGCCTGCGTTTCAATAGCTTCATTAATTTTACTTATGCCTAATTAATAAAAATTATGTATTAAGTTTAAAATATAATTAAATAAATTCTCGGGCACCATGTTATCTTTGACAGGAATAACAAAACCTATTTAATGAACTTTAAAAGCTTTCTAGTAATAACAAAAATAACAATATGCAATTAAATTTATTTACCAAATTTATGGATAATAAGGAGAGGAAAGAAAAAGGTTTTTAAAGCTAAGCTTAAAAACTAAAAATTCACCACTATATAAATACCTCTGTATAACAATTTTCCAAACGACAGCTTCCAGTGTTTAATATGGATAAGGAACGGTCTAGAATGATAGCGTTTCACAACGTCCTTGCGAGTCTTGTAATAACGCGATCAACTATGTCTAGAAATTTTCAATCCAATAAACTTATTGTATTCTTGTTATTTGAATGAAGAGAAACTTGCGAAAATAAGTACTTAAGTAAAACTTGCCATTAAAAATTATTAAGTATACAAGGTAATTAATTAAAAAAAGCGTACTAAAAAAGTAGGTACTTAAAAAATTGCATACTGGAAAAGTTCAAATTAACGCTCAAATTATCGTAAAAATTAACATGTAAATAACATGTAAATTAACGTTCAAATTAACGCTCAAATCAACGTGAAAATTAACGTAAAAATTAACGTGCCTAAAAAACAAACAAATGCTTAGTTTAAACTATACTGAATTAAAAAATAACTTACCACCAAAATTTTCTTGATGGCACGAATATAAAAAATTAATTAAAAATCATTCTTATTGCTGTTAACATTCAGCATTAACTGAATTACAAAAAGCTTTCAGAATAACTCAAGTGTAAAAGTTTTCTTGCGTTGCGCTGTTACATAATATAAATCCAATTTTTTTTAAGAGAGGGAACTATTACTATTTATATAATATTACACCCAAAAGATTTGTTCTAGGAAATGCCAATTAAATTGCCAGTTTTCAAATCTACACATTAATAATTAAAACTTTTCTAATATTATGCCAAATAAATTAATTATTTTAGATTAACGTATTTTTTAATACAACCACAAAAAAAGGTTGTTACACACCCCCTCCTAAAATTTGGATTCGGAGATCACCAAAGCGGAGATTCCAAACACTAAGCTAATTAAAAATATAAGCAATTTTGAAAAAATAACAAGAAAATGTACGAAGAAGTACGGAAAATGTGGTGACGTTGGTCAGGAAAGACCCCTCGCAACACCAAAAAAGCTAATGACGCGCTACCACCCGCACACGCCAGTAGTCGAGAATCAAGGACCCGAAACCTTAAATAAAGTAAAAACTTTAACTGGTGGGGTTAGTGAAGCAAACCACCATCAGAAGAGCAAAATGAGTATCCGGTAAAAGTTTGATTCTAAGGTAAAAAACGAACGGAAAACCGTAACCTACCATGACCTGAAGGGACAGTGGGCAGAGAACCCGGAAACGGTCATCGTGCAACTTCATAAAAAATCAAGGCTAAACGCCACTCTACTCGAGAGTATAAGTATTAAAAAACAATCCTTTCGGACTAACAATAAATAATCGCGAGATTTGAGGTCGAGAGAGAGCGGTTCAATTACCCTACCCCGGTGGTCTCAAACCAAGCCTCCTAGGTACATAACACAACTTCCACAGTCACGTTCGATAAGTAAGTCAAAATCGGTAAACCAAGAACGACTATTTTCATGGCAAATTAGCTCAGGATGCTTCGTCGTGGAGAACAAGAGAGGCCACTCTACCCTTCACGAGATTCAGGTTTCATGTTGTTCCACAGTCATCGTCCAAGACTCAACATACCCTAACTAACACGCACATTTTATAAATAAATCGAAATCTAGGTGAGATAGCAAAGAGAAAGATGATGCACTCTTACGAACACAACAACCCCCTCCTAAAACTACCAAAACGTCATAATCAGGAAGTGAACTAATCGAGGTTGATACGAGGCGAACCGAAGTCCTCAAGCACCGTCCAAGAATAGTAACACTACACAAATCAGGAAAAAACAAAATAATTAAATCAATCAAAAAATAAAATGTATAGAAGCATTACTAGTTTTCTTATCCATGGTTATGAATTTTACACGTCAAATTAACGATCAGAGGTAAACTCAAAATAGTTATCTTCAATTTTACTATTGTAACAATAGCAAATTGTAAATTCAATAAAGGAAGATAATCTGCCTGAGAACTAATGTCCCACAAAGTCGGCAATTCAATCACACAATGGGATCTAAATATCAACCATCGTGCTAAACAAATGTAGCAAAAATCATGCTAACAAATGTAAAAAAAAATAATTAAGTGGTTTGCAAAGCCACAACAATATTAAATAAAATAATGTGCGAAATAAGCACAAAATAAAATTATTTTGAAAAATTATCAAAACAAAAAATATAAATAAGAAAACCAGAATGTAAAAATACTAAAATCGAAAAATAATTAAAAGAATACTAAAAATAAGAACTAATGGGTTTTAAATCCTTAACATGAAAAACACCTAAGGGTTTATTATCAATAGGTGGCCAATCGGTACGTAGTTGGACCTACCACTCAATAACTTTTGCTTCAATAAATTTTGGAGCTAACTTTTGACTATAATTTTTAGTCGCATCAGATAAAGTAAAATTCTTTTCCAAACTAAATCGCCAACGTTTAATTTCAACGGACGACGTCGCAAATTGTAAGATTTTGAATTTCTTTCGTAAGCTGCATGTAAATTTTGTTTAACATGTTTAAAAATAGGTGAAAGTTCATTTAAATCTTGAACTAATTGTTCACGGTTAGTAATAAATAAATCATCCTCTTTGAAATCCTTTAGTCGACCATAAAAATCTCCAGAAATAGGAACTGTCCGACCAAACGCCAAAAGGAAGGTGAAAATTTCGTAGACTCATGAACAGCGTTACGAATAGCATGCGCAATTTTGTGAATTTCAACATCCCAATCCTTGTGATCATCTTGAATATAAGATCTAATTGCATTACCTACTACTTTATTAACTCTCTCAACAAAATTTACTTGTGGATGATAACTTGCATTAAACCAAACGGATTGAACTTTGTAAGAACTCATTAAATTTTTAAATTGTGAACTTTTAAATTGAGGACCATTGTCCACCATACAAATTTGAGGAACACCGTATACTAGAAATACATAATTCTCAATATATTGACAAATACTTTTAGCAGTAGCACTGCGCATAGGGTGAATCAAAGTAAATTTAGTAAACCAATCACAAATAACTAATAAAACTGTGTTTCCGCTCTTCGATCTAGGAAAAGGACCCACTAAATCAATAGAAATACATTGAAAAGGATAAGAAACATTTTCTCTTTACCCATAAAACCATAATGATTAAATTGTGAAGACTTGCTTCGGTTACAAACATTGCAATTCCTAATATATTTCGAAATAGCTGACTTCATTTTTGGCCAGTAATAAAATTCTTTAATTTTTGAAAAAGTTTTAAAAACCCCAAAATGTGATGATGTAGGATCATCGTGAAATTTTCGTAAAATATCTTTCCTTAAAGATTTCGGAACAACTAATTTCCATTCCACTAAATTCGATTCGATGTTTAAATCATTAGAAATAAATTTGTAGAGTTTATCATCTTCAACTCTCCAATTAGGAAATAATTCAGGATTTTTAGAAACGTTGGCTAACATTTTCTTATACCAATCGTCTAAATCAACAACAGAAAATTCTAAAGAACTAACTTCCAAAGGTGCTCTAGAAAGTGCATCAGGAACTACATTTAATTTACCTTTACGATGAATAACTTCAAAATCAAATTGTTGAAGTTTAACACTCCATCTGGCTAATCTACCAGAAGGATCTTTTAAATTATTGAGCCAAATCAATGAATGATGATCAGTAATAACTTTAAAATGGGTACCTTCAATATAAGGTCTAAACTTTTGAATACCAAAAATAACTGCAAGTAACTCACGTTCTGTAATAGAATAATTTTGCTCGGCTTTGTTCAAAGTACGAGAACCATAGGCAATAACAACTTCCTTTTCTCCAACACCTTGTGTTAATACACATCCAACTCCACAATTAGATGCATCACATTGTAAATAAAATGTTTTAGAAAAATCAGGGCTCGCTAAAATAGGAGCATTAACTAATAAAGATTTAATTTTTAAAAATGAATCATTCGCTTCGTCATTCCATAAAACTTTCTGAGATTTCTTCTTACCTTTCAATAAATTATTAATCGGAGATAAAATAGTGGAAAAATCATGAATGAAACGTCGATACCAAGAACACATTCCAATAAAACGTTTAACTTCTGTAAAAGTATGTGGTTGAGGAAATTCAGTAATAGCTTCCACCTTTGAAGGATCGGTGTGAAGACCATTCTTATCAATAACAAAACCTAAATATGATAATCGAGGTTTACAAAATTCACATTTATCTAAATTAATATTCAATTGGGCATCATAAGCCTTTTAAAACTTCTCTTAAAATATCAACGTGTTCCTTGAATGTACTTGAAAAGATAATAATATCGTCTAAGTAAACAAAAACTGATTGAGATAAATCATGTCCTAAAATGGAATCCATAAATCGTTGTAATGTACTGGGTGCGTTTGTAAGTCCCATGGGCATAACAGTATACTCAAATAATCCTCTACGTGGAACAGTAAAAGCAGTTTTTTCACAACTCTCAGCGTCTAAAGGTATTTGCCAAAAAGCTTTCTTTAAATCAATTGAAGTTAAATAACGAGCATCTCTTAATTTATCCAAAATATCGTTTAAAAATGGTAAGGGGTAAGCATCTTTTTTTGTAACAGAATTTAATTTCTTAGCATCAAAACAAACTCTAAAATCACCTGACTTCTTCTTAACTAAAACCATTGGAGAATTCCAAGGAAAGAACTGGGTTTAATAATTCCTTGCTCTAACATATCATCAATTTCTCTGTTCGCATGCTCCAACATAGCAGGAGATAATGGAAAATAACGTTGTTTAATTGGTACTGCATCACCAGTATTAATTGAATGAAAATTTTATTTGTCTTACCTAACTTAGAAGTTGATAAGGTTTTAAAAGGTCAATAACTTGATTTAATTCAAAACTTGATTATTATTAAGATCATCAATACTCTTAATCATAGAAAAGTTGTCTCAGCAGAGTTTGCAACATAAGAATTTTCACCAAAATCAGCTTTAATTTCAAATAAACGACAAAAATCAACCCCAAAGTAATTGCAGTAGTAATAAATTCAGAAACAATAACAGAAATAGTTTTAGTAATACCATTAATAGTCAAAGATAAATCAACACTCCCAAAATGGATTGTGAAGAACCATCAGCAATAACCAATGATGAAAAGGCGAATTCCTATTTAATTTTAAATCATATTTATCAATCAAATACAAAGCAGGCTTACCTAAAATTGTTACGGTAGCTCCACTATCTAATAAAGCAATAAAATTCTCATTAAAAATCCTAACATTAATAAAAGGTCTAACATCATCATTCTTCTCTACAAATTTAGAACAATTTTTGAAGTTCCAAAAATTCCTTAACAGTAATCAACCACTCGTTAAAACATGCTTGTCAGCCTCTGAAAAATCATAAGAAATGTGTCGACTAACGGAACACTTTCCATTTACAAGTTTTTGAAAATTTACACCTCGGACAATTAGAAAAAGTAACATTGGAATAACCACATCTAAAACAAAGATTCTATCATCACCCTTATCACAGGTGTGAAAGGTATGACCCAACTGTCTACATTTAAAGCATGTTGTGAAGACTTAGCTGTATTAATTTTTGTTGCAGTAAAAGTAGAATTCATATTTTTGGTTTAATACCTGAAAATGGACTTTAGGTTTAATATTTTGTTTCACCGCCGAAGAAGGCTTATAATCAGATTGTCTTTGTGAATCTGAATAAGAATTAAATTTGAATTTAGAATTCTGAGCTTTCACTTGTTGTAATTTTTACACAAATCTACTAAATGAAAATATCATTTACACTAACAAGGGCTAATTGAGTAGCAAACCAAGGTTGTAAATTTTTCATTATAATCCTTAATTGTTCACCTTCCGAAGGAGGAATCTCTAATTGAGAAAATAAATTAACCATTTCAGAAATAAAAGGGTTGGAATTTCATCAAAAGCCTGTTTACGATTTTTAAAATCATCTAACAAAACTTCGTCATGTCCTTCCGGTAAAAAGTCGCTTTTAATTTAGTAATAAGATCATCCAAGTATGTAAAAACGGTTTAACCGCCCTATACCAAACTAAACCTTTCCCTGCAAATAAATCAACACCTGATAAAAGCATTTCCTTCCTAGAAATATTTCGAGCAATCATTAGCTCCTCACATCTTTGAATAAATGTAAAAACTTCTTTCTCACTACCATTAAACTTTAAATTTAACTTATATACAGGAACAGAACCTTTAGAAATTTGCAAGTTATCTATTAATTTGGAAAAATCTTCTGTTGGAATGTTAACCGAAGTATTAACAGGGTCATTCTGTGACATCGAAATATTAGAAGTATCTAAATTTGAAACATCATTATTTAATTCCATATTTTCATTTATAGATTCAATTAATTCTAACGATTCGTTACATAAGGTCAACAACTGATCATGTAAATGTAAAAATTCATTATCAAACGTAATATAATTTAAGCGTTTCAAAATATGTAATAATCGTGTGTGTAGCCTAAGATATTCTGATTTCGAGGGCTTATGTTTAAAAAGTTTAATTGAAGACTGAATATGATTTAACTTTTCCTTCAATAATTCCAATTCTACTGTTTGAGATATATCGCACTTCGGGTATGAATCAAGTAAATTTGGATTGATCTTTTCTGCATTTAACAAACGTCTTAAAAGTTTACGCTTCTCTTCCACAATTAACCGTTCTGCTCCACTTACATTGCGAAATTGTAGTTCAATTAATAATTCATCACTATAAAGAACATCAACTAAATAATTTACAGTTGACATCGTAACATATTATATAACACACTCAATAAAGTTCATTATATAAACACATAAAAAACCAAGCGTAACCTAAATCGTAACACTCCTTAAAATTCTGTAAACACTAAATAATCAAATCAAAAAATATAAACACAAGTAAGTATTAATAACTAGCATTGAAACATCAGCATAACCCTTTTTCTGGTCCCACTTTGGGCGCCAAAGTATAAACTAACTTTATTATATTATCGCCAAATGGTAATAACAATAATGAAGTTAAAGTCTAATATAAAGTGCCGCTGACTCATCAGTAGATTGAGATAGGGAGGGGTTCAATTTACGCATCTGAAATATTGCCTGCGTTTCAATAGCTTCATTAATTTTACTTATGCCTAATTAATAATGCGTATGTATTAAGTTTAAAATATAATTAAATAAATTCTCGGGCACCATGTTATCTTTGACAGGAATAACAAAACCTATTTAATGAACTTTAAAAGCTTTCTAGTAATAACAAAAAATAACAATATGCAATTAAATTTATTTACCAAATTTATGGATAATAAGGAGAGGAAAGAAAAAGGTTTTAAAGCTAAGCTTAAAACTAAAAATTCACCACTATATAAATACCTCTGTATAACAATTTTCCAAACGACAGCTTCCAGTGTTTAATATGGATAAGGAACGGTCAGCTAGAATGATAGCGTTTCACAACGTCCTTGCGAGTCTTGTAATAACGCGATCAACTATGTCTTTGTAGAAATTTTCAATCCAATAAACTTATTGTATTCTTGTTATTTGAATGAAGAGAAACTTGCGAAAATAAGTACTTAAGTAAAACTTGCCATTAAAAATTATTAAGTATACAAGGTAATTAATTAAAAAAAGCGTACTAAAAAAGTAGGTACTTAAAAAATTGCATACTGGAAAAGTTCAAATTAACGCTCAAATTATCGTAAAAATTAACATGTAAATAACATGTAAATTAACGTTCAAATTAACGCTCAAATCAACGTGAAAATTAACGTAAAAATTAAAGTGAAAATTAACGTAAAAATTAACGTGCCTAAAAAACAAACAAATGCTTAGTTTAAACTATACTGAATTAAAAAATAACTTACCACCAAAATTTTCTTGATGGCACGAATATAAAAAATTAATTAAAAATCATTCTTATTGCTGTTAACATTCAGCATTAACTGAATTACAAAAAGCTTTCAGAATAACTCAATTGTAAAAGTTTTCTTGCGTTGCGCTGTTACATAATATAAATCCAATTTTTTTAAGAGAGGGAACTATTACTATTTATATAATATTACACCCAAAAGATTTGTTCTAGGAAATGCCAATTAAATTGCCAGTTTTCAAATCTACACATTAATAATTAAAACTTTTCTAATATTATGCCAAATAAATTAATTATTTTAGATTAACGTATTTTTTAATACAACCACAAAAAAAGGTTGTTACAATATAAAGGAGCGTTAGTTACTTAAGTAAGTAAGTCAGTCATTATTAATCATTAGTAGTACATCAAACTCAATATAATGTAGTTGTTAACTAGTACACGATAGTTCTTTATGAATTATTTAATTCATTATACACCAACTTCCAAGTGCAATCCTACAGGACCAAGGTTGCACATGCCGTCACGACTTGGATATTCAAACGAAGATTATTTAAATTAGTTTATTCTTTACGGAGAATGTGATAAAATGGTGAACAGAACATTTTCCGAGAAGAGTACTACAGAAACGAACTGGAGTTTTAATGTTTATTGCGCAGTAAGAAACGATCAAATTGTTATAACACGTTTCTATGACAAAAATTTGAACGGTAAGTTCTATCAAAATGTGAATGTTCAGAAATGAATATGTCCTATGTTCCTGCAGGTGAACTATATTTAGCAATACTACAAGAGTTGGAAACTGAGTATCTGGATAATTTACCTCTGGCCGACAGAACTCAAATGCTATACCAACAGGATGGTGCACTGTCTCACAACGGCCATATTGCGAACACTTTCCTACAGCATACATTTGAGGACCAATAGATAGCCAATAATGGACCTTTTCATTGGCCACCGCGTTCACCACACATGTCGGTTTTAGATTTTTGTTGTATGGGGTGCCATTAAGGGTGAAGTATACAACACTCCATTAACAACGAAGGAAAACTGTGTGGAGAGAGTACAAA
Organism: Vesta saturnalis; assembly: GCA_036346205.1. NCBI lineage: Eukaryota > Metazoa > Arthropoda > Insecta > Coleoptera > Lampyridae > Vesta > Vesta saturnalis. Next base: position 39,218 of record JARFJB010001349.1, read on the forward strand.
ACGCATTTCGCTCTTTGAGTCCAAATTCAATAAGAGCGGCAACCCACAAGCAACCGATCCGAAGGTGCGAAAAGTATCACGAAGTTCAAGGGCGCAATTTCGAACATTTAATGAAATGATTTTTTTTTTAATTTCTACTTGTTATTAAGTTCACATTGTAAATGACATTTTCATTGTTAAGAATTGATTAGCTTTAACAATTTCTCTTTTAACGGAAGTGGTATTTATAATATTTTCAATAATTTGCTTCACGGCTTTCGGTGATAGTTTCTTTTTTTTCTGGATGACGAGTAGCATTACCAGCTAAGATTAAAAATAAAAAGTTCAACAATGCAACCGAATATGGGCAAGTGAAAACGGTTTTTCTCCAATAAAATTAAAAGGGTTACATTTAGGTATAGGCATTTAAATTAAAAATCATAGTTATTTCTGGTGCTAAATCCAATTCCGTTGCAAAAAAAGTATCGGTTCCAATTTAAAAAAAATACATTTTTCTATTTTTTTGAGTGCCAAATTCATTATTGCTTTTCAATCACCATGTATACAAATATGTCATTGCACGTTGTTAGTGAACTAAAACAGTCCGTTGTTTACAACAGTTCAGAGTTTGACTGAAAAATATTTGCTGTTTGGACAGTACAGGTAACTTTGTTGGGCGATGCAACTGTCATTCTTTATTGAAAACTTGGAATATCTCAAAAACGGCTAGAGTACCTAACTCTAGCCGTTCTTGAGGTATTAGGTATATGACATTAAACATAAAGTATGCCTAGAATTGGACGTAAAATCAAAAAATGCAACAATATACAGGGTGTCCCATTTAAAATAGGTAAGCTAATATCCACTTCCCGTACAATCAGAAGTGCTGTAATCTTGAGAACATTTTAGGTGGATTCCCCCCTCCGACGTTAGTAAGTATCCAAATTTTCAAATTTTTCCTATTTATACCTGTTGCTAGGATAGGTAGAACACTGAAAAATAAGTGGGGTTTGCTTATTAAAAAATTTTCGAAACGGCATCCGTTCTAAACAAACTTTTTTATGCACATTTTTTACGGTTATGTCGAAACTACTGGCAGCGTTGTAATGAAATGTTGTATGAATATGTTTTTGAAGCTGATACATACCATGAATTTGTTTTTATATCTGGCTCTCACAGAACGCGCTAGTTACACGGTTCGTAACGAGTAATTTTAAACATAACTTTAGAGGTTAGATTTTCTAGTCTAACTTCATTCAATTTTAACCAAAAAGGTACTATTGGTAAAACTCGATACTGTGTACCGTTTTCGGAATATTTTGATTTGAAAATGATGAAGTAATAACTGATGCTGGTATAAAGTAAGTATTCTTATTAAAAACCAAAAACAATAACATTATTCTAAGGCTAAAGTTAAACAAAGAATCACATGAAGAAAAACTGACATGTATTGATAATTAAAACGGTAATGTCAATAACATTTAATATTGTTGATAAATACGTTAATTAATAATCAAAATATATTCAGATGTTGAATACACCAACATGTTATTAACCTCAAGCCAGTGTTTAGGAAACGCTAGTGTAGCGATTACGTGTTATGCAGAAAAGTTTCCCAGAGGAAACCTACCAAATAAAAAAACGTTTAGAGCCGTGGAACGACGTTGTCGAGAAACTGGGAATGTGAGACTAAAAAAAAATTATTTCTGGTAGGCCCAGAACAACAAGAACCACTCAGAAAGAGAATATTTTAGATTTACTTGATCAGGATCCAACAATTAGCGTAAGTAATATGACACGACATACAAATATGTCTTCTGCAATTACTTGGAGGATACTTAAAGAGCAGCAGCTACATCCTTATCACTACAAGTTCAAGAGCTCGTGCCAGACGATATACCGGTTAGAGTGGACTTTTGTGAAACGTTACACTAAATTACAGCCCTCAACCCCAATTTTTTAAAATGTATCCTTTTTACCATCGAGGCCATCTTTACGCGACAAGGAATATTTAACTCTTATAATGCACACTACTGGTGTGATAAGAATTCATATGTTAAAAGGGTATCACGTTACCATCCCTTGTTTAGAGTTAATTTAGACAGAAAATTTAGGTAACAAATTAATTGGTTATCACATTCGATCGACTTTTTAGAAAATCATTTATTCGAGATAGACGCTAAACGAGCGCAGATCTCTATTTGTTATGCGTGATGGAACTCCCACGCACTTTGATAGGTGTCGTAATTGGTTGAGTAACCATTATCTGAATTGATGGATTGGTAGAGGTGCAGAAGCTCCGCGGTCGTGCGATTTCAATCATTTGGACTACACAGTTTGGCCGTGTCTTAAGGAAAAGGTCTATGCTACAGAGGTAAATGCAAATCAAGAGTTGCAAGACAGAATTGAACATCACCTTAATGACTTCGTAGCTGATCCTCAACCGTTTAGAAGATTAATGCATTCTTTACAAAAAAGGCTAGAATTGTGTATTCACAAAAACGCAGGTCATTTTTAACACTTACTCTAACTGATTGAATATTTCATGTTTATTTTAATTTTGTTTTTATGAATCTTTGTTTAATTAATAACTTTAGCCTTAGAATAATGTTATTGTTTTTGGTTATTAATAAGAATGCTTTATACCAGCATCAGTTATTACATCATTTTCAAATCAAAATATTCCGAAAACGGTACAGAGTATTGAGGTTTACCAATAGTACCTTGTTGGTGTAAAATTGAATTATGTTTAAATTCGCTTAAAATTTGGACTAGAAAATGTAACCTCAAAAAAGTTATGTTTAAAATTACTCGTTACGAACCGTGTAATTAGCGCCCTCTATTAAAGCCAGATATATAAACAAATTCATGGGATGTATCAGCTTCCAAAACATATTCATACAAAATTTCATTACAATGTTGCCAGTGGTTTCGACATAATCGTAAAAAATGGGTATACATTTTTTTTAAAACCCTGTATGTTGAGGACGGATGCCGTTTCGAAAATGTTGTATTAAGCAAACTCAACTTATTTTTCAGTGTTCTACCTATCCTAACACAGGGCCACCTTTTTTTGAAACACCTATATATGTATATATATATATATATATATATATATATATATATATATATATATATATATATATATATAACACATTAATCCATAAGTAAAGTTACAATTATATGAACATTAAATAAACACACTAATTTTATTGATTTAGTTGTCTTTCTTTTAATACTTGCTATATTTCTAGAGTTACTATAACAAATATGTTTATTGAAACTTTCTACTTAGGTTTCTTTGTTAATTACAGTTCACCGTTCATATGCAAAAAACTTCAATGGGCTGGAATATGTTTTTAATTATCAAAAAAGAAAGAACACTTTAATCAATGTACATTAAAACATAGAGCCGTCAATTTAATCATGTGTTGTCCAAACAGTGTCAACCAATATTAATTAGTAAACCGAAATAATTTTTTTTAAATCGTAGAACATCATGACAGGACAGTCTCAATTTAAATAGATATAAGTGCCACATACAGTGTTAAAACGTAATCTCTACAAAAGTACAATTGACTATACTTTATAGCATTTCAACGAAAGGTTTACATACACATACATTATAACATTTCTTTCTTAATACGTATGCTAAGGTTAATGCGTTGCTAAGAGTTACGTAAAGTTTGCATACAATTTATGTATCTCTTCTTAACTAACATTATTCTTTTAGAAATAACTTAGAGCATTTATTTAGCAATAAATAAAGCTCAAAAAGTGTTGCATTTAAACCATAAAAGTCAACAATTTAATGTACTTAAACCCAAAATTAATTTTGTTTCTCGTAAATGAATTATATAAATTTAAACGGCTGTATTACTTTAACATACAGCTTAAAATACCCATAATACTAAATTAATTAGAGATTTGAATTATATTAATTACTTCATGATTCTTCTAAGTATTACGCAACGATAAATGGTTTAATAAAAAACTATTTGAAGTATAAAAGTGATATACGAATTACATTTACACTCATTTAATAAATCTATACTGTCTTAATTATTTTTAATGATAAATAGATAAATTTACGGTTTAAAATAATGCTCACGATATAATTCAGTTTTCTTACATCACTATACAGAAGGTGTGTTAAATCCAAACTTGGGAATTATACTGAGTTTAACCCCTGAAGGTTTAAAATAGTTATGAATACGTAATCTAATAATATGTAGGAAACTTAGGTTTGTTTACAAAGTTTAACCCAGAAATTGTATAACATTACAATCAAATATCTTAATGATATATAACTCACGATTGGTTAGTGTTCACTCATTCAAACAATTTAACAATAGCAAAACTGAACATGAAGTAATCGTAAATAAAGCAGATTGCAACTAAAAAAATTCTAGTGTTTGCAACTAAACAACGTAAAAAAATCCATAATAGTGATTTTTGTAATCGTATTCACTTTGAAGGGACTAACTGTAACAAACCCACTTCCTGTTTATTGTTAAATGATGATTTGTTAAATTGATTTTTTAATTTAAATCAATACTTTATATATGCCAAGGCTAATAACAAAACGAAATGTGTAAACTCTTCACTCTTCTGGACCTTTGGGGTTGTTTTAATGCATTTATGATAACAATAAAGCTTTAATACATTTATTCAAAACAACACAAACAATTTTAAATTGTCATTATAAAGAAAACCAGGATGCGTAAACCAAGGGCACGCCGGCTTCAAGCTACTACTAAACATGCAATCGAAAGCTGGCGTAATGATCCTCTAGATATCAATTCAATTCAATAATCGAAACACGTTTACTAAATTATTATGTCACCTTTTTAATTATTAACCATTAAACAAAATACATGCAATATCCTGTCTAAGCTCGCGATCATCTTTCTGCACTTAAGCAAATCCGTTGTATAAAGGGTGGCAGCTACCTGTATAGTAGCCTCGATTCGATTCGTGGCTTTCAACAAACAAAAAGGCAGTTGATACTACAAAAACTTGGAGACTAATTAACGACAAAAGCTTCTTGTAGCAGGCGTAGATTCCTATGTAGCTCTTCACGACAAATGTATATATATATATATATATATATATATATATATATATATATATATATATATATATATATATATATATATATATATATATGTACAGGTGCACCAAGTATCCTTCTATGTATGGGTATCTTTGTTAAGCTGAAGATATACAGGGCTGGTTAAATTAAACTAAAGTCGCGTCACTGTAAGCCTATTTAAGCGGAATTCAGAAGGTGGAAAAAACCAGTGGTTCTCAAAATATTTGAAAAAAGCTAAAAACCTTTCAAAACTAAGAAACAAACAAAAGGCAGTTGATAATACAAAAACTTGGCGACTAATTAACGACAAAAGTTTCTTATAGCAGGCGTATATTCCTATGTAGCTCTTCAGGAGAAATGGCACTCACTAAAATTTATATATATATATATATATATATATATATATATATATATCCTCACCGCATTCACCTTATTCCTCATATGCCTGCCATGCAAGGCAGTTTGAACATCTCCGGTGGCTGACAACCACTTGAAATTGAAGCCTTAATTGCAAAGAAATAAAAAAGTATTTAACTCTAAATTTTACCCTAATACGCTACAATTGGGGTAGAGTTCTTATATTCTTTGGAGAAAACGAAATGTGTAAAGTGAAACGGCTGTGAGACCGGAAGGTAACAAAGGCAGTATTAGGTGTATTAGGTGTAACGTGGTTCACTTGTGAAACACTGTTTTTTAAGAGTTGCAGGGGTTGGTCAAAAGTAAAATAAGCAAATTATATATTAGACCACTGCAGCACACGTTTATTATACACATTAACGACTAGAAGATTATTGTAAAAAGAGAAATTCAAATCAACCTCCTCTGAACCATTATAAGAAGTAAAGTTAGGTTAAATGAAGGGTTGAATAGTTTTTTTTTTTTTTTATTTATTAAAGTTGGAACTATTTTATGTAGTTGAATACAGCCATAGGTGTTTAAACTAACTTTCATTAAATTTCCTGAGAATATGACCCGAATGTAAGGATGAATGAGGAGAGAAGGATAAGACGAACACTCTTAGAGCAATTAAACCTTTTTAATCCTTATGTTGCAAGTTGGACGACGAAAGGGGTAAAATTTACTAAAAAAAACTAATTTTTCGTACCATACAGCCTTAAAAATGGAATCGATGGTATTTTTGAACTTCTCAGAACACATGCTTTCGTAGTAAATGTAAAATTCCAAGGTATTTTGTTACGGCGAACTTAGCATTCCGATTCCAACATATGTCTGATACATATCATGGAAACTGAAATAAAAAGAAAAAATTCACTGGAAAGTGCCAGATACATAACGCTTAGTGATGCTGCAAAACTTGACATGCTTGAGGGAATCACTAATAATGCCATTATTACTATTATGTTTCGTTAATGGGCGATATACGAATAACCTGCTTCAAGACAGGCAATTTCGAACATATAGTCAATAGAAACATTCACACAGTTAGAACAACCACGATGGGTAATCGTTACATTCCAGCATGCTGAAAGGTATACAAAGTGAACTAGAGTCCTAAGTTTTGATCACATTAACATCAGGAATCTTAAAGTGCATTTGCATTTGGAATATTTCCCATATAAAGCATTGAAATCAAACTTTAGTGCTAATCAATTTTCAAGGTGATTCAAATCATATTGGTAACTTCTGTATTGTTAAAGCTACCACATCGGTAAAATTAGCAAACTTGCATAATTTTTCCCGCTGATTACAGTAGTGGAATTAAAAAAACATCGTGTTTTTGAGTTTTTAGACAAAATAGCATTTTTTTCAGTAGAACACCATGTATATTATTATTTTTTAAAAATATCCATGAAATTTGGAATATAAATGGTTATTATAAACTTTTTACTACGATGAAAAATAACGGAGCTACAAGAACCTAAACTTAAACTAATTTAGGAGGCATGATGTTAATTTATGTCAAGCGTGTAATTGTCTGTTGAAAATAGAAGTGATATTGTGTCCTTTGTGTGTTTTGAAAATGATTTTTTCTCATAGTGAGAAATGTGACATGTTGGAAGCTTACTTGGTGAATAACAAATGTTTGCTACGAGCAAAAGAATATTACGAGCAGTTATACTTCGAGATCAACCGAATCGTTGATGTTTTCTAAAACTCTACTGGAAGTTTAAAACTAATGAGAATGTTTTTAATAAAAAGGAGTTGAAAAAGAATTTGGTAATTGGTGAAGCAGTTGAAACAGAAGTTATTGGTTCTTTCAAGCTTATCGCGATAAGGAACATTGTCAGAAATTCCAATTTGACTTATGGCACGATTGACAGAATACTGAAGAAACATAAACACTCCCTCTATAAGTACAAACCTGTTTAAACATTACTACAGGGAGATCCTGAAAGAAGAATTGTTTTTGGATATTGGTATATTAACTCCGCCATTGCCGGTCCCAAGCCCGGATGAGAAAGGAGGAGGGTGAGGAGTATCAACCTCGTTAAAAAACCTGGGTTTAGCTGGCTCCGGCTGATAGCACCCAGTAAGGGCCCCTTCCTAGGGTTACAGGATGAAAACCGGTCAACGGACTCTGATAATATACGAGTGCGGAAGAACCATTTGAGGGAAGATTGGTCTCGTGAATCCCGTAGAAGATAGCCAATCTAAGGGAAGAAAAAACCCTGAGAATAAATTACCTGGTCCTCCAGGTTGGGGGTTGAGGCAACGGGCCAGCACCCCATTACTTGTAAAAATCTTAAAACAAGGCAGAATGAAAAATTCGTTTAAGACAAACAATCTCCGGGTGGGAACCCACACTTCCGATTACGGAAGGAGCCCCGTAGGATACGGAGGAGGCAATTCTGCGTTTGTGAAAAGAAATGCCAAAAAGTTCAATATTGAGAAATCAGATGGAAGCCGAATACAACAAAAGAACTGGACAATGAATATAGGAACTTGGAATATACAGGGATTAGCAACAAAGACACAAGAAGTATTTGCCGAGATAGAAGAAATGGGAATGGACATAATTTCTCTGACAGAAACAAAAAAGAAAGGAACGGGAATAGAGGAAATAGGACAATACTTACACATGTGGAGTGGAGTCCCAAAAAACGAAAGAGGAAAAAAGGGAGTTTCTATGGTTATTAAGAAGAAATATGGAAAACAAATAAAAAGTTGGGAAGCAGTAGACGAGAGGATTATCAAAGTTAACCTCGAGAGTTTTAGATATAGAATGACAATTGTAGGCATATATGCACCTAATGAAAAAAAAAAAGGAAAAGTCAACGATTTCATTCCCTCCCCAAGGGGAGGGGGCTCTGAGCTTCGAGCTCCTTCAGCCACAATCATGGATTCCCAGCATACTACATACGTTACGTATATATGCATGGTGGGATTAAGGATAGGTGTGGTCAGGATAGGATCGGAAGGAACGGAGATAGGGTTCTGAGGGGGAAAATACTACCCCAGCATTCGCCTAAGTAGCCGCACATGGTGTGCATATACGCAGTGACCATGCCGCTACATGTGTATGAGGAAAACCCCCTGAAAAAACCTCATACAAGGTAGACGGTAACGGGAATCAAACCCATTACCTCCCGAATGCTAAGCAGATCGTGTCACCACTACACTACCAGCTCGGTTGCACCTAATGAAGACGATAGCCCCACGAACAAAGACCAATTCTATAGCAAGTTAGACGATATAATAAATAAATGTGGTAAGCGACGAGAAGTTCTGTTGCTGGGCGATTTCAACGCGTGGGTAGGATGCAAGACGAACGATAAAGTCGTAGGGCAATTCGGTGATACCAGAAGAAACAGTAATGGAGAAAGGCTTATAGGTCTCTGCGAAAATAACAACCTAAAAATCCAAAACGGTTTTTATAAACATAAGAAAATCCATACATATACTTATGAGGAACATACACGACAACGAAGAACAATCATCGACTATGTTATAACTCGACAGTACTCTACCGATAGAGTTCAGGATGTTAGAGCTTGTAGAGGCCCGACATGCGGAACGAATCACTATTTGGTGAAAGCCAAAATAGTGTTTTCACCCAAAGGGCAAAACAAGGTAGTAATACCAAAGCAGACAGAGAAAATACAACAAGTCAGATACAACATACAAAGCCTACAACAGTGTAGCACACAACACCTATATCAAAATAGATTGGATCAAAAACTTAATGAAAACCTACAAGGATCAAACACAGAGATGTATGAACATATAAGAACAGGCCTGCAACAAGCAGCAAAAGAAGCTTTAGGAGAAGAGGTTAGAGAAAACCAAGAAATTACTGGATAAACGAAGACCTAATGGAGGAAATACGCTACAAAAAGAACTATATACAAAGTGGCTAAATACTAAAGAAGACGAAGATAGAGAAACATATAAGATACAACAAACTAGAGTAAGACAATTGATAAAAACTACGAAACAAAAACGTGGGAAAAAAATGCAGCGAGATAGAAGGATATATAGGAGGAAGAAGGACGACGGAGGTATGGAAATTCATAAGGAATGTAAAAGCTCCACATCGAGAAAAACAATAATACAAAATATTCCTGCCGAAGAATGGAAAAATACTATTTAGAGCTACTCACCGAGAAAAGACCTATATTTCAAGAAATTATGGTGACAGAAGAAAGAACGATATATAGGAACTACATAGAAGTACAAGAGGAACAAGTAATCAAAGCAATTAAAGAAATGAGAAATGGAAAAGCCCCAGGTCCAGGAGGAATCCCGCTGAGTTGGTAAAAATGGAACACCGAAATTATATAGGATGATAACAAAACTTACGAATAAATGCATAAATGAGGAAATATACCAAATGAATGGAAAACAGGATATATATCTCCAATACACAAAAAGGGAAAAGAGACATCTGAGACAACTACCGAGGAATAGCAGTTACAAGTACGTTTAGCAAAATATATGGACGTATTATTCGAGACTTAATTGAACAGCAATATCAAGCCGAAGAAGCGGAAGAGCAAAGCGGATTTAGGGCAGGCAGATCATGTTTAGATAACCTATTCTGTCTAACACAAATTATACAGAAAAACTAGCAACCGGCAGAGAGCTGCATTTAGTATTTCTCGACATATCAAAAGCTTATGATAACGTACCCTAAAAAACTATGGAGCGTAATGGAGAACAGCAACATCAACAACACATTAGTCAGGGCCGTGAAGAACCTATATGACAATCAAACAGCGAGAGTAAGGGTAGGAGCGGAGCTGACAACAGAATTTAAAGTTACGAAAGGTCTAAGGCAGGGCTGCTGTATCTCACCGACGTTATTCAAGATATATATAGAAAAACACTCGAACAATGGAAAAGGAGAAGTATGGGAATGGGAATACCACTGGACGAGATACTACATTATACACGTTGCAATTTGCCGACGATCAAATTATAATGGCACAAGAAATAGAAGACATCGAATACATGACAAGGAAAGCTATAGAGGAATATGATAAATGGGGACTTAAAATTAATGTAAATAAATTAGCATATCTTAGTATAGGACAAGAACAAGACGCTTTAACCTTAGAAACAGGCGAAACTATACCGGCATGTAAAGAATACAAATATTTGGGAGCAACAGTAGGAAAACAAGGATTATATAACACAGAGGTAAAAGAGAGAATAAAACAAGGCCGGAAAGTTATAGGTGCGCTAAATGGTATATTGTGGGATGCAAATATAAGCAAAAAGTATAAAAAACAAATCTACTCAGTTATGGTCCAAAGTGTGGCACTATACGGAGCCGAAATCTGGCAACTCTCGGAACAACAAAAAATCAACTGAAAGTAATGGAAATGGACTATTGGAGGAGATCAGCGAGAATATCCGGCGAGATAGAATTAGAAATACAAGGATACGTGAAATAATGGATACAGAAAGAGACATCGTGGAAGAAATTGAAAAAGGCAACTCTTGTGGTACGGGCATGTCGAAAGAATGGACAACAACAGGCTTCGAAAAAGCAATGCAGTGGCAACCAAGAGAAAGAAGAAAGAGGACGGCCAAGAAAAGGTTGGAATGAGGAAGTAGAAAGCCTTAAGCAAAAGTGGGATATCCAACAAGGAGCTTGGATGAATAGAAAAGAATGGAAAAAAAATATTGAACTCCGGAAGACCCAGATAGGGGTTAAGATACGGAAAGAAGAAGAAGGTATATTAACTATTGTCAACAAAACGCCAATAATTATCGAAACATTCTATAGAGTGACGAGTCAAACTTTTGTAATTGTGGAATGTTTAACAGAAAAAGTCATCATTACTCCTTCTAAGCACATCCTAAACTTCCTCATCTTCGTTTTAGTTTTAACGTTTGGTGTGGGATAATTTCATCTCTAATTACTGGACCTTTTATTCATGAAGGTTCCCTCGCCGGAGAAATATATGTGGAATTTATACAAGAGATTTTGGACAATTTTTTAGATGAAACAGATCTTGTAAGCAGACAAAATGTCATTTTTCAGCAGGATAGAGCACCTGCTCACAACTGTCGAGAAACTAGTCATCTTCTGAATAATCATTTTGATGACAGGTGGATTGGAACTAATGGACCGATTTCATGACCTCCAAGAACACCCGATTTGACCCAACTGGATTTTTTCTTGTGGGGTTATCTGAAAAATCGCATTTATTTAAGATGATACAACAATGTTAATGCTCTCAAAAATGCAGTGTGAGAGGAATTTTGTGAAATAGATAGCAGGGCTGTTTTGAAAAGAATATAAGAAGTTTATAAACCAGTTGACAAATTTCTTCAGGAATGAGGTTGAATTTCTTAAATAGAGTTGTAGAGCTAGAACCTAGAACAAAATGTTATTTGATAATCAAATTAATGGTATTCAGTATTTTTTAAATTTAGTTTTTTTTATATCCGCATAATTTCATTATAAATATCGTGTTTCCATAGCCTCCTAAATTAGTTTAGGTTTAGGTTCTTATAACTCCGTTATTTTTAATCCTAACAAAAAGTTTATAATAACAATTTTTACTCCAAATTTTATGGAGATTCTTAAAAAATAATAATATACATGGTGTTCTATTTCAAAAAATGTTATTTTGTCAAAAACGGGACGTCCAATTGTTTTTTAATTTCACTGTTGTAATCAGCAGAAAAAAATTATACAAGTTTGTTAATTTAATCGGTGTTGTAGGTTTAACAATAAAAAAGTTACTAATGGTGCTCACTTGATTTGGATCACCTTGTATAGCTGCGTATCATAATATTTGAAATTGCGATGTGAGTATTATGGAGAAGCTGATGGAGTGTGTTATTAACTACTCTGAATTTAAAATGTTCCACTTTTAAAGGTCAATAAGTTTTAAGGTTTCCAAGAACCGGTTCTATTTTTAGATTTCTAAGAATCGTAGTGAACTAGAGGAGAATGAAATTTGGTCCTGAAATGTCAATAAACTTTGGGGTTTCACCTTTAAGAGGTCAATAAACTTTGGAATCTCCCCCTCCCGTTTCTACGAACAGATTCTGTTTATAGATTTCTATAAAATGTTAATAAATTTTTTTTTTCAATAAAGTTTGGATCTTGATATTTTGTCTGTCTTTGTAAGAAGCACATGTAAACCCTATGTAGTCCACAACCAGCGTAGCTATATTACTATAATTTTTTCCAACCCACAAGACAACCAGTAAGATTTCGGTATAGAAAAAACTAACTTCCCAAGCCAAGGTACACTTTAATTAAAAAAACTGTGTGGTTGTGTATCCGTTATCGAGTTTTCTCTGTGTATGTAATAACTGATTTTTTTTTGTGAATGTAGGCAGTGCTGACCATAGCTAAAAAGCTTAGCGTGCGTAAAGTAAAATATGCATATTATTCAGTTTATTCTTTTTTATTCTGAAGCCACCCTACCCATTAATGAGGGTTTGCATTACAATGATGTTCTTGTCTCTAGAATCGTCAAAAGGTCGGTGTACTGCTAGCTATAAGTGTCACAACTGTCATAAGTACCCACGTTACAAGTCACAAGCGTCATACGTCAACAATAACAAGTGTTCTAGAACCGCAAAACTATTTATGTCAGAAAACCTAGCTATTTTCCCAATTTAGTCAAAACAGAACGACTGTATCTTTTCCATCTTTTCACTTCGCTTCTATAACTGTTGGCACAAATTTTGATGTGGAAAAAACCCGCTCAAAAAATATCAGCATAGGTCACAATGTGTTCTATTCTGAAAAATCTATGGATCTGCCATATTTATTTACAGACATATCTCGTTAACAAAAGTGGTCACATTTATGTAATGTAGAAAATCCCAAATTTTGTGAAAGAGTGGTTATATTGTTATAATAAGCAAAATCTACTCTTAAGATTTTATTCTATTGGTGGCCATTTTCAAACCGCCATAATAAAAATATTTATTTATGGTTCATTTGGATATTGCTTTGTATCCACTACATGAGTTTTACCAGCAGCCAAAAAAGTCAAACCTATTTTTCCATCGGTAACCATAAAAATTTGCACTGCTTCAGTAATGGGTGCTGTTTTAAATTCATTTGCTCAAACTTTTGTTTATAAGTTAGATTCACTGAAAAAAATTGTTTTAAAATCGAATCAGAGAAATACTCGTATCTAACATGACATTGGTCTTTCTGTGATTTATATTTTTTTTTTTAATTATTATTAATTTTATTAAATACATAAATAAAAAATTTACCTCGATTTAAACTATAAACGCATTTCATTAACAACCCTTCTTTTGCATTTTTCGTTACAATAGGGTTTAAAACTTGTTTGACAAGTAGTGGTAGAAATATTTATATAAAGAAGAGTTCTTGATTTTTTGATCGGTTTTTTACCTAAAATAAAATACAAAAATATTCAATTTTAACTTAATAGTGTATTCTCTTTAATGATTTTGTGTATCAGTTAACACGATTTTAGAAAATTATCTTTAATGTCTACTTAGGAATTAGTTTAACATTTCCAGCGGTAATCGAATTTTTGTTCTGAACGATCATGTTTAAATATAAATAATTAGAAAATAAATTCTTTCTAATACTTATTTGAAATTTACCTAAAACCCTAGTGCGCATTTATATAGTGTAATGAGCACAAATTTTAAAAAAATATTTTTATATATATATACATATATATATATATATATATATATATATATATATATATATAACAAATGTTATATGTACACGGGATGTACAGTTTTTGTTGTCCCTAGCATAGATGGCTTTGAAATATGTTGCCACTCATAACCGCACTTGTTTTGTTATTTTATCGACAAACTGTCAAATTTGGTTAGTCGAGCTTTAATAGTGTCAAAGTTGTACAAGGTAAAAGTATAAATGTAGTGGTTGCACGAAGATTTTGGGAAATGGAAAAAAGTGAGCATCATGCTGTCGTCGAGTACCTACAAAAGAAAGATTTAACACCTAAAGAAATTCATACAGGTAGTGTTGGCGGGCTTGGAGATTCTGCTCCGTCCTATCAAGTAGTAAAAACTGGCAGAACAACCTGCGAACATTCCAAAGGTGCTAGTCAGGCGCATTATGCATGTACTCAAGAAAACATTGATCTTGTGAATGACATGATCAGAGAAGATCGTCGGTTGACAACGACATGTAGGGAAATAAAAGGCCTTTCAAATGGTAAGATTGGAGCCATAATAAATGATTTTTAGGGCATAAGTTCCCACCTTTTATGGACTACCGCCCCTTTACTAGAAAAAATAATCCCAACGCCCACTTTTACATAATAGTTAATTATACCAATTTTATATGTCTGTCTATTACCTATTAATAATCACAAATTAAAAATTAATTCTCTCTCTCTCTAATCGCGCTCCTCGTGGTCGCGGCAGACGGTCGTGATTATTAATTAATTAAAAATACAAAAACATGTTATAATAAAAACATTTAATTCAGACAAAGACCATACAAAGTGTTATAACAAAATTATAACTTAACCAACAAATGCAAGACAATAAAAATACACAAAGCTGGAGCAAAGACAAAACGATTAATAATAATTAGTAAAAAAAAATATAATAAAAAAACTAAATTCAATAAGAAACAAATATCAATGAGATGGTTGAGGCTGGTGGAGTTTTAACAATTTATTAATGTCGGGTTTCAATTTAGTTGCAAATCACCACGCTCCTCAGTGATCTGCAGTCTATTCCTTTTCTTAGACAGTAAATTAGCTACTACACTGAACCCACGCTCAGCCAAATATGATGAAGGAAACCCAATTAATAATTTCTGTACTATTTCTCACAATCCAGGGTGGAGAGCTGATATTGACATTTGGAGCCAGAACCCTTGATAACCATTTCTGAATTTTACTTTTAATTCTTCATTAGTTGTGAGTTCTACGAGTTCTTCTTCTAAATTTGATGATTCTGCTGTATCTGCATTTGCGAAAGGAACTAAAACCCAGCTTGGTATATTCATATTTAAAATATCCTGGAATCGCTCTATAAAATCAGCATGAAGAGCGTTCAGGTGTTGACAGTAAGTAAATCTTCCTGTTTTACCGATAATGCTGATAATGTCGGAAAGTGGCTGTATTCACCTCTTCCTAGATTTCCCACAAAAGCAGCTATGATGTTTTTTTGTTTTTATTAAATTCAACTCATCACATTGCAATTGTAAATTAACGTCATTAAATATTAAGGTCGGTCAAATGAGTGATGTCATTTTTGGACGCAACCAAGTTTCCGCGCAGTTCATCGTCTCTGTTTTCAAGGAAGTCCCGTACTGAGTCAAATAGATTAAAAAAGCGATTCAAACAAACACCTTTCGAGAGCCATCGTACTTCTGTGTCCAGCAACAAGCGATTATAGTCTTCATCATTTTCACTAAAAAGTTGCCCAAATAATCTGTCATTTAATGAATTGCTTCTTATCTTGTTGACTGGTCTAATAACGTAATGGAGCGACGCATGTAGGCGTTCATTAAGATTTTTTGCAACCAAGTGCTGACGATGAATAACACAATGTACAGCGAGCACTGCTTGTTTTAAATGCCCCATGAAACCCTTATGACGCCCCGTCATCTGGAGCACCATCTGTAGCAACTGATAAAATATTTCGAATAGGAATTTCTTTCTCTTGAAAAAAAACGTGTATGGTATTAAATACGGATTCCTCCTTTATATCGGTTTCCAAATTTTTTGAAAATAATAACTCTTGACAAATATATTCTTCTTTTATGAATCGGACGTAAGCCAAGAGTAGAGCTTCGTTATTTGGTAAAGTTGATTCATCGAGTTGAATGGAAAATTTAGAAGTTTTTAAGTAATCACATAATGATAGTTCAACGTCTTTAGCCATTTCATCTATTCTTCTTTGCGCTGTATTATTACTCAAAGGAATTTTTTTGATGATATTTGATGACGTCTTATGATGAATAACAGTTTCGATTACCTCTTTGACTGCCGGCATAATTAATTCCTCACCAATTGTGTGTGGTTTTCCCGCTTTTGAGATTAATAATGAAATGTTATATGAAGCTCGTAGTCCATCATCTTCTTGTTTAGAACATGATGCAAAAAGGTTTGATATAGTTGGCTGTTTTAAATATTTCGTTTCAAGTCCTAGAAAATAGGATAAATCTTTGTCCTTTTTATCAGCATGTATTTTATTCAAATGCTCTTGGAACCTAGAAGGCTTCATGGCTTCATTTGAAAACACGTCTACTTTATCAATCACGCACGACTATGGATCACTGACGAAGCACACAAAAACAATAAGACATTAGAAAAGCTATCACTGCTTTTAAAAGATTTGATTTCGAGAACGCAACAACTTGTATGCCTTTGCTTGTTTACGGTGCCCCGGCGTACTTACTCAGCAAGCAGGTTATTCAGGTTCCCGTATTTTTGTCGAAACATGCTTGATTGCGTAAATCAGGTTTTTGCTTACCAACTTGCATAGACTTGTTATCGACAGTCCTAAACCAAATCAATTAGTTATACTTAATGCTTATTTAAATGTTTTAATGTTTATTTACTTTTACGCCATAATAATAAGATGTGTGGTGGTGTGGGTATGAGTGAGTGAGTGAGTGAGTGAGTGAGTGAGTGAGTGAGTGAGTGAGTGAGTGAGTGAGTGAGAGAGTTATGTGTGGGGATATATGTTATGTTTCACGATAACGCCAGAACGATAAGACCTACGTATTTAAGCTTGTTTTGATTTCTACTAGAGCTGATTTTTGGAGAAATTTAGCGGCGGAGAGAGGGGGTTTATTGTGAGCAGTTTTTTCTCTTTATCAAATATTTCTGAAACAACTTTTATGTTCCAAAGATATAAAAATTTTATAAGAAAATTTGTAGACATACCTTTTAAAGAAAATTTAATTTTACATAACTTTCTTTACCAAAGTTTCGTATTACGAATCCGAGTAAATCTAAAAAATAATTAAATAAGATTGAAAATAATTAAACTGTATTATCGATATTGTGTAGAAGTGGGCAGCTTTAGACTGTTTTTAAGTAAGCATCTATATGCCTATTAACGTCTATCTGACATAAAGTTTTACACGTCTATCTGACGTATATGTTTTTTTTTTTACAATGTTGCCTATTTTTGTTATGAATGTATTAAAAAAAAGTTGCCCAATTGTCCAAAAAAATTATTATTGAATGTGTTTAATTTCTTCTAATTTCCACTTTGTAGGTTGGAAGGGTGCGAGTTGTTCCACACCAGATATTTTAGAATTTCATTTGTTAAACAAATTCTAAGAGTTGAAAAATAGACTTCAATGTTGCCATTCCGCATGCAATAACAAACGAACTTTGTAAAATGTATACTTATAGGACATTCGTTTAACTTATCCCGATTGATCGATGAATCGAACGTGCACTTGTGTATGACTATCCTTTTCTACATATTGAATACAATGTACACTATTAGCTAACGTATTATTCCAAGAGTGTCGCTTTGTATGGCTCTTATTAACTCAAGTAACTGACAAGGATAACGTTAACAACAAATTAAGTTTTCTTTATACAAACAGTTTTGGTACCAACATTACCAACTTTAACTTAACTACTTCACATAAATATAAATGTCATAATGTTTGCAAATAAAAGACAAAAGTTTTATTTACGTATCGTAGATGTACGCACGTAAAAGCATATTATTTTCAATAAAACTTAAAACGTAACAGATGAATTTTGGTAAGTTATTATATATTCTAAAATGTTGCAAAAATTTTGTAAATAGGTATTTGTAGGTTAAGACCAATGAACTCTTCCAAAGAAAGGAAGTAATTGTTCCAATACTTTTCTACATAAAAATGGCGATTATATATCTTTGACGGCAATCCATTTGTGAGTTAATGGTTATTTATTTGCTTTATTCATAAAGATTGAATTTTTTAGGAACGCTACTAATCATGCTTTGAGAAAACATTCGAATTGCAAAATATGTAATGATAATTTCAGTCATCGGTGTTTATTTATACACTTGTTTGTCTAGAAGATTATTATACTACAATTCAAAATTATTGGTGTATTTAATGTAATTGAATTATAGTACTTTTTTAAACTTATTCAAAGTATCGTTTCAAACACAATATAACCAATAATGTAATAAAACGTAAATTTGTCCATTCACATTTAAACATGACTGTGTTGAAAATAATTTAATGTTATAAATTATAATGTTAATGTACAATAACATACATTATGTTATTATTATAATTATTATAGATTATTATTAAGTTTTTGGAGAAATCTGATTGCGTTAAGAATTCAATTAAAACAAGAAATTAAATGTTCACTACACTTCATTTTCTGTATCTGTGTTATCGTTTGGATGTATAATTGGATTGACTTGGACACCATAAACTTTTTCTTGTTCCCAAGACTTTAGAATTTCAGCTTCTGCAATATATTCTATTTGCAAATTTGTGAGTTAATGGTTATTTATTTGATTTATTCATAAAGATTGAATTTTTAGGAATGCTACTAATCATTATGCTTTGAGAAAATATTCGAATTGCAAAATACGGAATTATAATTTCAATCATCGGTGTTTATACACTTGTTGTGTAGAAGATTATTATACTGCAATTCAAAATTATTGTGTATTTAATGTAATTGAATTATAGCACTTTTTTAAACTTATTCAAAGTATCGTGTCAAATACATTATAACCAAGTGTTTCTTACTTATTGAGTACATAAAAAAAATACACCATAATGTAATAAAACGTAAATTTGTTCATTCACATTTAAGCATGACTGTGTTGAAAATAATTTATTGTTATAAATTATAATGTTTTAGTGTACAATAACATACATTATATGTTATTATTATAATTATTATAGATTATTAAGTTTTTGGAGAAAACTGTTTGCGTTAAGAATTCAATTAAAAACAAGAAATTAAATGTTCACTACACTTCATCTTCTGTGTCTGTGTTGTCGTTTGGATTTATAATAATTGGATTTACTTGGACATCATAAACTTTTCTTGTTCCCAAGACTTTAGAATTTCAGCTTCTGCATGTTTAATCGTTTTAACCAAACTGAAGGTGAAACTGTTTCTAACGCTTCTTTCCACATCTGTTTGACATTATCATCCCCATAACCATCTCTTCCAATGTGTTTATCATAATAAGTTTTGCTTATTCCCATACCATTTCTATTGGGTTAAATTGACAGTGGTAAGGAGGCAAGCGTAAAATTTCGTGTCCATGTTCTCTAATAATATTATCGACCAAATATTGTTTCTCTTCCTTATGCAGCTTTGCTATATGTAGTAATTCCGTTTTAAATGCTTCTTTTCATGAGTAATTTTTTCCCTAAGCCACTCTGTAATTTCTTCTTTTTTCCAATTTGTAGTTGGTTGGCGATTGACAATTTGTGAATGGTACGGAGCGTTATCCATAATGATTATAGATGGCTTTGTTAAGTTTGGCGAAAGTTGATTTGTTAACCATTTAACAAAGTTTTCCGAATTCATACAATTGTGATAATCGCTGCTTTTATTTGTGGTAGAGAATATAAGTTCTGCTCCTTCCACAAAGCCATCTTCTGTTCCAGCATGTAGAACTATATAACGTTTGCCTTCCCCACCAAGATTCTTAAAGCATTTTGAACTGGAATCTTGCCATATTCTTTTGTTGCTTCCTTTTGCAAATATCCATGTTTCGTCGAGATAAACGAACTGCTTGTAGATATCTTGTTTCATATAAGTGATGTAACTTCTCAAAATTTTAACCTCATCGATGCTATTGAAGTTTTTTCGCAAAGAGCTTTTCTATTGTTAGTTTGCTTGAAATGAAATCCAATGTCCAACAAAACGTGATAGAGGCTAGTCCTTTTACACTCAACGATACCTCTTTCTTTAATTTTGTTAAGAGCGTATCTAATGTAATATGTTCATGGTTAATATACATGTTGTAAATTGTAGTACGGATTTCACTTTTTGTCGTTGATCCATGTCTTTTGTTTTTAGACTTTTCGTTGAGGTTCATTTTCCTTGTTTTCTTCTTGATTTTGATGTCGTTAAAGCATTAGAAATAGTTTTCGTGTCAATTTTCAAAGCATCGCTAACCCTTGCATGCACTGCTATTAATGGTGATAAGGGCCCGTTGTTCTGTTTTTCTTTATTAAAGTATTTGACTAAGTTATGGATCAATTCGTCTACGGTAATTGACCTACGAGGCATGTTGATGTGCTACAAATGAAAACATAAATGTTATCTCTTTCTGTAAAACGAATTAATCTTTACCTTAAATGAACACTAGAAAGTAATGTGGTTCTGAAAAGAACCGATCTTTTACAATATTAACTCAGAAGGAAAGAATAAACGAAGAAACAAACCAACCGGCGAGCGTACGTAACTTCAATCAACGTATTAACAAATAAAGGAAAGTTGTTCTGTGGAAAGGTTGATATCAGTGCTCATATTTTTGTTTTAAATTACAGACGACGGTCATTTCGTGATTTAATGCACACATGACGCCATCGTGATAAGTTAAACGAATGAACTTTAAATTTGTACATTAGGTTATTCTAAAAGTAATTAACTAAGAATACCTTTTCATCTCATTTACTTATCTTGGAGTATCTTAAAAATCAGACTAGATGTCGCCAATATTGATTGATTTATTGAAATACAAGATAGGACCGCTCTTACCATAAACATTTGAAGAACAAAGTTGAGGAAAACTTGGAAAACAGTGAGTTTCTTTATTTATAATTGTTGAAATAAACATATAATACTTTTGTTCTTATTTACGCATAATTTTTAGACTTTGTTGTAATTAATATCTTGCTTTAATTTTTCCACTTTGACAAAATTGTTTACAACATCTTTAACAATTTTTAACAGATATTACTACTGACGAAGATAACTGTAAGTATTATCGAAACGTTTAGATTGTATAATTTAAAATACACCATTAAAAAAACCCAAAAAAGGTAAGTATTTTATTATGTGTGATAATGATGAAAGTTTACATTTTCATAATATCTTGTTAGTTGCTATAATGTTTTTTTGAGATTTTGTCGAAACGTAGGTATACAATTGAATTTATATATAAAACTTTATTATAATTTTCTGATTAAGTAATTTTATAAAACACAATTTGCTTTAATTGCCGAGTTAGAGTTTATTTACAATAAGACAACTTAATTCTCGGTATGTACGTGATTTTCATACCAGACATGTTCTTTTAGCATTTTAAAATGTTGCTTTAACTCAATTTTGTAATCACATACATTAGTGATTAATCTGGAAAATACTCCGTTAGCACGTCTAAATCACTTGATGGCCTTTTGCAATTGCACTTGTGCAATTTACTCCCGACGCAATTACACTTATGTGAATAAATGCTGTGATATCTTTGAAATTAAACAGATACAATAGTTATATGGCACAATATTTTTGCAATATACTTGCAACATCTAATATAAGTATGTTGTAAGTAGAAAACTAATATTCTAATGGTAACTACCGATAACCTTTTTGTGGTATTTTTATATTTTTATAGTACTCTAGCATTCCATTGTAAAATATTAGTATTTATTTCATTTAGACATTTACCTATCGTATTAATAAGAAGGTATGTGAGATTTAAAAAAATTGCAGTATTATACATTCATTCCTTTGATAGTATCACGGTGTAAAAGAGCAAAACATTTTTTAATTTGCTATGGTCTTGTTATTATTAAAATGCATATAATTAGATGTGGATCTGATTTAAGTTCAACAGGCAGAAGGTGGTACCTTTGAAGTTTAAGTTATGCCATTTCTTGTGAAGGCTACACAGAAAATTCAGATTAAAACGCATTGTAAGTTTTTGTGTCGCCTACACGTGCACATCCTGAATAAATTTAGCATTCGTTTTGACATTTTAATCTGGGTGTAATTTTATCGAAAACGAAATGATACGTATTCAGTTCATTAGCAATTTAAATAGAAGTAATGTATTATGGCTTCAAAGTGATAAATGGGTACATTTTTTATTTTGGTTTATGTACGCATTGAAAGTTTTATTCTTTTTATATACCGTTATCATATGCCTACTAATTAAAATGCAATTATTTCTAACTTTCATTTTATGACTATGGATTCATATAGAATGTGACATATTGCTCAATATTCAGAGTCTGTTAGCATATAGCTATGAAAAGTTATTCGGGTTTCTAATAGTTACAATTATTGCTTCTGGGTTAAATTGCACACCCAGTGTAGAACTGGAGCATAATGTTAACCCTACCGAAGCTGTCATGACGTCTCAATTTAACTTCCAGACTTCCACAAGAGCGGTCGCAAAATAACCTGTTATTCAGCGGAACGTTTTCCTAGAATATAATAATATATTACCTACATTGCATTTATTACTAAGAATAGATTGGGATGATTTTTAATTGTAAATATAATATGCTTGTGTATAAATGCACAATATCGCCAACGCCGGCCCGAACATCTTCTTAATAGAAAGCCAGTTAGCTTTTTGGCGCCCATCTTTAAACCTAAACCCAAATCCGACTTTCGATGACTTGTTTTATTTTATCTTGGCCGAAGTTATGCAATGGAAATTGACAAATTCAACACTTTAAGAATGTTGCTTGTCTATTGGTAACGTCGTTAAAGACGATAAACTTTTCTGAGTCTTCTTTGAACGTAAGTACGTTTTTAAATTTAAACTCTCCACGTGTTAGTGATGCTGGTAATGTTAATATTCACAATCGAATTGACAATTTGTCAAAACAGTCAATGATGTTATTTTTTGCA